>JAAGKR010002665.1:0-29965 GCA_011419295.1 Clarias macrocephalus | reverse complement strand
TCCTCCCGGCTGCCGCTATCCGGAGAGCCGTAGCATGACACAGTAAAATTTCGGTGTCGGCTCGGTATTTGGCATGTTTGGAGCACTTTAACTACACTCCAAGTTGAAAACTACAATAAAAACATATTTTGCTTTCATGTTGGATAAACACTTTGTGATAAATAATGCTTTCAGCTGAGCGTTTGTTGAACAGGCTTTATGGTGGCTAGCATGGTAGTAGCATTTCAGCACTTTTTGTTAGCAAGCTATGTAGCTAGCTGTGTACTACTGAAGTGGTCAGTCAGATGTTATCTAAAGTAGTAGGAAATCAATTACTTGTTGGAAATAAGCATACAATTAGATGTTTTTCTAACTTAATAATTGAGATAATTGAGATAATTGATCATTAAACTGATTACCTGTGTCACGTTTATAGACCAAGCTTTGATTTGAGATCTGTGTAATTGAAGTTCATTGTTATTCTGTAAACACAAAGCTGTTTTGCATTCACAGGATGGGATCGGTGAGGAGGTCCTAAAGATGTCTACTGAGGAAATCGTTCAACGAACCAGACTGCTGGACAGTGAAATAAAAGTAAGCATTTAATAAAAGTGACAACTTTTTTTGTTACATAAGTTCCCACTGTAATGTGCATGTTGTGTCGGTTACAGATCATGAAGAGCGAGGTGCTGCGAGTCACTCATGAACTACAAGCGATGAAGGACAAAATCAAGGAAAACACAGAGAAGATTAAAGTGAACAAAACTCTGCCGTATCTTGTCTCTAATGTTATTGAGGTATGCAAATTTTTACGATTTCGCGATTTACAGTTTTCATAGTGCAGTCATCTAGTCTAATAATATCTTCACGGTAATTATTGGAAACATAAAGAGGTGATGGAAATTCAAGGCAAGTGTCAAAAGAATCGAAGATCGAATCTGGTAATGGAAAATCTGGAATCTGGAAAAATTTTATATTTTGGGCATAATCTTCCAGGACATCTGATTTGTTAGCACACTATGTACAATTATTTTGGGGGAATTTGTCCAGTAGATTATAAGCTCATTAAATGACCCATGGTCAAAACACAGTATTTGTGCTGATTAAATTTTTTTTAATGCTATAAATATAATACAGAAAATGTGTGTGCCAAAGAAGCTACTTCTGAAATGTATTGTGTGGAAGTGACCTATCATACGTCCCTAAAAATTTGCTAATATCAGCCATTTTGGAGAGATGATTTTATATGTGCCCCAAAAATGTCGATTTTTATGAATAATACTGTCTCAAATTATTCATAATACCTTGAGTATTGATACAAAAAATGTGTGCAAGCTTCTCGAGGCATATGACATGTGAAAATTGTTGTTTAAATGAAAGCATTCCACTTTTTGGTAAAAGCAAAAAATCTGTAGTGTCCATAACCATGGCAAATGTGTGTTGTAATATCTTAAGTTAGCATTCTAGAATAACACACTTTTTCAGGTTTATGTCATTTCATGTGAAATTTATATTGGCTAAGTTTCGCCTGAGTAATGAATCAGATATTGCACAAATTTAGCCCAAGCATTAATTTGCTGTTTTGCAATCTCTTAGCCTTGTTTTTTTCTCCTCCAAGTCCTTCATCCTCCAAAATGATATTTTTAAGTACCATGTCTGTGTCATTTGCAGCTATTAGATGTGGACCCCAATGATCAGGAGGAGGATGGTGCCAACATTGATTTAGATTCTCAGCGAAAGGGGAAGTGTGCAGTCATCAAAACATCCACACGACAGGTACATCTGACATATTAAATTCAATTTATCATGTTTTTACCAGTGTAAGGCTGTGAATGTTTGTTTTATCCTGCTTCTGTTGTGATGTGCACTTCAGACATATTTTCTGCCAGTTATTGGCTTGGTTGATGCAGAGAAACTGAAACCTGGGGATCTTGTGGTATGTAAACATTTTCATTACCTCATTAGATCATTTCTTATTGTGTTTCTGGTAAATTAAGCAGGATATTGTTTTTCTTGTAGACAACTCTACTTATCTGTATATTTTTATTCAGGGTGTTAACAAGGACTCGTATCTGATTCTGGAGACTCTGCCTACGGAGTATGACTCTAGAGTGAAGGCCATGGAGGTGGATGAGCGGCCTACTGAGCAGTACAGTGATATTGGAGGCCTTGACAAGCAGATCCAAGAGGTGTGTATCCATCTATTTTGTTTATCGATCATAGTGCAGTTCTGTTCACCCATCATTGAGATCTAATCTTTGATTATAATGTTTTGTGTGTGTGTGTGTTGTTTGTGTTGTGTGTGTGTGTGAACCTTTTCAGTTGGTGGAAGCAATTGTCTTACCCATGAACCATAAGGAAAAGTTTGAGAATTTGGGTATCCAGCCACCAAAGGGTGTCCTGATGTACGGACCACCTGGAACTGGCAAAACCCTTCTGGCCAGAGCTTGTGCTGCTCAAACCAAAGTAACTAATCTAAAAAAAACATTAAAAAAACATATGACAATATGATTTATAGCAGTTTCACAAAATAACTTGATTTGAACTGCCTATTGATATTTGTAAAAAAGAAAAATTATAATAATAAGTTTATAACCGGTTAAATCTTGAGATGATGTTCAATATCTCCAAGAACATGTTGTATTTCACATGCAGAGTCTGGATTAACATTTTAATTCAGTTTTATTTGTATAGTTCTTTTAATAATGGTCATTGTTCCAAAGCAGCTTTACGGAATCAAAAGAAAAATTTTACAATTTGCAATACTTTTCCTTAATAAAGTTTTATTTTAAGGAGGGGGAAGTAAACTCCCTTTACAAACAATCTCATTGTGCTTAATCGCATTTCTTTTCCCTCCCTTGTTTGTTGTATCCATCAGGCAACATTCCTAAAGCTAGCAGGCCCTCAGTTGGTGCAGATGTTTATAGGAGATGGTGCGAAGCTGGTACGTGATGCATTTGCTCTGGCTAAAGAAAAAGCCCCTTCAATCATCTTCATCGATGAGTTGGACGCCATCGGAACGAAGCGCTTTGACAGTGAGAAGGCCGGGGACAGGGAGGTGCAGAGGACTATGCTGGAGTTGCTAAACCAGCTTGATGGTTTCCAGCCTAACATGCAAGTCAAGGTACTAAATGAACTGAAGGACATTCACTCATGCACTTGTCCGTATCATTTTCAGGGGTAACTCTTTACTCCTCAAACAGAAGTGGATGTTATGTTATAGCTGCATTGATTGCCAGTTCTTTCACCATCAGTTGTGAAAATCAATATCAGTGTTAGAAGTAGTGTTATCATTTATTTGATTTTTAAAAAATAAATTATAGTTTAAGCATCAGGGCTATAGTTATACCAGATTAGTATCCCATAGTTGTACCAACACAGCAGCACAGAGTGTATAACGTACAGTATATGGATTCTAAAATTATACTTTGGGTTTTACTTAAGTTAGATATAGATTTAAGCATTACTGGTATTTCTGTTCATGCTCCCTTAAATGCAAATAAAAATTCTAGGCAATTTTATGTGCCTTCTCTGTGCAGTTTGTGTGTGAATATTTGAATTGTGATACATTGTGTGTTGCAGGTGATTGCTGCTACTAACAGAGTGGACATTCTGGACCCTGCATTGCTTCGCTCAGGCCGGCTGGATCGTAAGATTGAGTTCCCCATGCCTAACGAAGAGGCTCGTGCTCGTATAATGCAGATCCACTCGCGCAAGATGAACGTCAGGTACATGCTTCCTCTCTGGCTTGTTAAACACACAGTAGATTTAAAATATGGACAGGTTTTTTTTTTTTTTTTTTTTTTAGAAGTTCATATTAAAAGTATGATTTTGTATATAGAATAAGTTGGTATATATGAAGCCAAGTGTTATGTTAATTGGTGATCTTTTACAGGGCCGAATGCCATGGTGTTCAGTGTTTTTTTTGTTAAAAAGTAATCTGTTAGACTTAATAGAAGTAATATTTGGATTTTCATGGTCATTCTGTTTATCGAAATCATTTCACAAAATTTTATTGTGGTGAACAGACTTTGTCATCTTTTGAAATGTTTATTTTCCTTCCAATTAATTTCTGTATCTTCACAACATGCAGGACTCGTAATTTAACATCAACATCTGCAGAGATCTCACTTGCTCACTTTTTCTGTCTTTTCTCACTGTTTATTCAGTCCTGATGTGAATTATGAGGAGTTGGCTCGCTGCACTGATGACTTTAATGGTGCTCAGTGTAAAGCTGTCTGTGTGGAAGCGGTGAGTGTTTATTTTATTATTTTTTTAAAACAAAAATGATTTGTTTTTATTAGTCTAAATTTAATACTCCATCACAATATCCATCATCACTGTTGTGGTTCACATTTTTGTCTCTATGATGTACATAACATAAACTAAATTCTGTGTGAGATTCTCAACTCCTTGACTGAATTTCGCCAAGAATGTAGCAAGAGTGCTGCTGTGATGAATATTAGGATGGCTGTTTATTTAACAAATTGAAATAAAGCGTTTAGTTTTAAATTCTTATCGGTACTGTGTAGCCAAAAGGTGAGGAGAATAAATGATTTAGGTTGTGGACAATCCCGTAAATCTTGTAAGTTTCTCTTTATATTTTATATTTTAAGCTAGTGTGCTATGTGGGGTGTACAGTGCATTGTTCTACAGGTCAGGTCTTTGATTAGTGGTTGGAGAGCGATTTGGAATTCAACCTCAGACAGTAAAGAGTCATGGTTGTGTTATATGTTTTTAAAAAGCTTGAAAGCTAAGAAAAAAATCTCTTTAAACTTGGACTTGTGTTTGTATGGGGATAATGCCTTTTTTAGTTGTTTGGTTGTTTAATATTTTGTAATAAAACATTTTTATAAAAAATTGGTAGTTTAAAAAACCCCTCTGAATTCTGTGGTTTTATGTTTTTAGGGCATGATTGCGCTGCGCCGTGGGGCCACTGAGCTGAACCATGAAGACTACATGGAGGGTATTCTGGAGGTCCAAGCCAAGAAAAAGGCGAATTTGCAGTACTATGCTTAATCCTAAAAACTGACTATGCGTGAAAGTGTGTGTGTATGATAAATTGTGTGCGCAAATGTGTCGGGGCAGTCGAGTTTTGAGGTAAAGCATGTATTTTGCTGTTTACTGTTCTTTTGTCAATATCCATTAAAAAAAATAAACTTTTTTTTCATTAATGTACTTCATGGTTGATTTGTGTGCATTTAGTGTTTTTAACATTTTAATAATAAGTGTGCTTTGATTTTCAGAATGTTTTAGCAATACATTAATGTGATATATTTTCTTTCGGACTGCAATATTGATTCGACTATCATAGATTTTATTCGATAATTGGTTGATTTCTTGTGCATTTTAAGCAGTCAATTATGAAAAATGTCAAACATGCCTTGACCATCCAAACATGGTCAAGGAATGGTATAATGCCAATAATTGCGCATACTTCATTTCATATTCAATTCAATTTTATTTGTTTATTTTATAAGCGCTTTTAACAATTGCGTTGTCCCAAAGCAACTTTACACAATCATACTAATTATGGAAGTTTGTATGAAATGTGAATGCTTATGAATCAAAATGATAAGATTATCCCTGATGAGCAAGCCAAGGGTGACAATGGCAAGGAAAAACTCCCTGAAATGGCAGTAAGTAAAGAAGAAACCTTGAGAGGAACCAGACTCAATAGGGAACACATCCTCATTTGGGTGAAACAGATAGCAGGGACTGATCTGCATCATTCTGTGCAAGACTGGAAGTTCAGTATAACAGGTGATGTGTTTAGGTTAATATGGAGTCCAGTTCTTTATTGGAGGCTCAGGTAGACTGTAGGAAATTCCAGTCCCGAACTGTTGAGTGAATGTAGTCACGAGTCCTCAGAGAACAGGTTATGTATGTCTAGGTGGATAGTTGTATGGCTTATTGGGAAAGTTTTACATTTGTGAAAAATTTACTGTAACTTTGAAAGATACCAACTTGATTTAGCTCAGTGGAAATGCAGAAGCTTCATGTGAGTCTTAACCTTTCTTGTATGGTATAATGTTCCATAGTAATGTTAAAGTAGCTGTGGAATTTGGTTCCAATTACTTACTTAGTCCCAGGAGATCCACTTTACATACTGTAATGTATTTATACACACCTAAATTTTTATTTGTTTTTTTATTGACAAACCAGAACTATCAAAGAGGTTAAGCATTAATTTGAATAAAACTTATTCAAACTGATTATAAGTTATAAAAGGGTTTCAACTCCCGTCCCTAGTTACTGTAAGTAAGAACATACCGTATATATTTCAGAAGTATTTTTGCATGGATCCTAAGATATTGTCAAAAGATCTTCAAGACATAACTGTTTTAACCAGTGTGGTAAAGGGAAGTAATATCTCCAGGCTTGAAGGTCCTGAAGAAAGCAATGTCACACCAAATGGAGTGCAGTATTGCTGGATATAGCACGGCTGTGATGCGGTCGTAGTCATGAGAGTGCAGCATGAGTTAAATTTAATTTAAACAGTTATTTTGCTGGCAGAGCTGCCGACTGACAGCGTTGTCACTACCAAGCCACGTTGGCTGCTCCCATCAAGGGGTCTCCACAGCTGACCAACCAGATGCTCTTTCTGATGCAACCCACTCGTTTTATCTGGGCTTGGGACCGGCACTGCATCCAGCATCAGATTGCTTAGTTGGAACTTACTGTTGTATAATAGTAACAGTTACATGTAGAGCAAAACAGGCACCACACTAGAAATTTCAAGGCCTCTGGTGAAGAGCAGCCTGCTCAGGAATGACCAGCATAAAAGAGCTGAGAGGTCCAGAGCTTAGACTTTAGCATGTTAATTGTACTTTATTATTATTATTATTATTATTATTATTATTATTATTATTATTATTATTATTATGTATTTTGTGTGTTTGCCCCAGGTGAGATTTTGAGTTCCCATGTCTGTCTGTGTGCTTGTCTAAGATATTTAACATCTGAAGATATCTCAAAAATGAGTGGTTGAATATATTAATATAAATTATTTTGATGATTTTTTTAACCAGCAGAACTGATCAGATTATTAATTCAGTCTCAAATGTCTGAAATAGTTCCCCCTAACTGTATTCTTCCTGTTAATATCTTGAAAATAAGTGGTCAACTGTGGGATTTGTATGAATTTATCCTTGTTAACATCAGATGAACTCATAACATATTGGAATCCATCCAAACATGGTCAAAGAATATGTTACAGATACTTGTGGCATCGTCATATGGATATGTAGCTGACACTGGGCTTTACACATTCCTTTATATTTATATAGGGAATAATAATTAACTTTAAATGACCAAATCAGAACTTAAAGTGGAAATGAATGAATGAAAGACTTGTACACTGCAAAGACTCAGTTAATCTCTGCTCTTGTTTATTACACTTTTCATATTTACATTTTTCGAGACTTGGATACAAAATATAATGAAAATGTACTTTATTATTTTAAAAACGAAATTGACCTAATGTTATGTATTTACTTAGTTATTTACAATCCAAAGGTTTATGTACCAGGCTTTCCTTCTGATGTAGGACACCATAATCAGTGTTTCTGTCCTATAGTCTTAAATGTTTGTGAAAGATTGTGAAAGAAGAATTCTCAGTGCTCACTCATGGGGAAATAATCATCTCATCGCCTGCACCACTTTATCCTGTATACAAGGCCTGGAGCCTATCCAAAGAGATATAGGGCACAAAGCGGGGTACACAGTGGATGAGGTGCCACTCCACCGCAGGGCAGACACACACACACACACACACACACACACACACACCAATTAGCTTAAACTGTGGGAGGAAACCCATCAAGCACCGGGAGAACATGCAAACTCCATACACACAGACCCGAGATGGGAATCGAACGGCAGACCCTTGAGGTGCAAGGCGACAGTGCTGCCGGGGAAATGATCAATTTGTCGATTCAAATTTTCTAGTGATTGCATGAAATTCATAACATTTCAGTACAAACGAGCACGCTTAGAACTTAGAAGGCAGAATTTACATGTCATGATATTCTCAGTAATGAATGAAAAAATATTCACTCCTATATGTTGCAGTTAAAGTATTCTGTTCCTGTTTTGGATCTATGTCCTGCATCTCTTGCTACTTTATCCTCTTCCAGCTCGTCCTTTGTTCCCGTCTCTCTGTCTTCTGCATCGTCCGTTTCTCCCTGGCGTCTCCTCCAGACAAGCTCGACGGCACGTTTGCATCGCTGTCGGAAGGCCGGGTCACAGCAGGCATAGAGCAGAGGGTTCAGGCAGCTGTTCATGTACGCGAGGCATATTGCGTAAGGGTGGACGGCCACCAGCCAGCGGTCAAAGCTGCAGGAATAGGGCAAAATGTCAAGTTCGACCAAATCTGACAGGGTTTTATTGGCATGGAAAGGCAGCCAACAGAGAAAAAAGGCTAGCACCAGGGAAATAACAACCCGCAGGAGCTTGCGCTGGCGCTGTCGATCGGGATGAGGTCCGAGACGAAAATGGCGGGACAGGAAATGCGCCAGTGAGCAGTAGCAAAGTAGCAGCACAACAAGTGGGAGCAGGAAACCCAGGACAGTAGACTTCAAACCTAGCAGTGCCGACCACATCACCTCGGCTCGCTCACGTGATGCCGGATCAAGCTCAGTTGAGACCAAAATCGAATAGTCCATGTCACACAAGCACTGCGGTCCACTATTATTGTTATTACGTTCGCCATCATCCAGCCAATCAGAATGTCTATCCACCTCTCGGACAGTTCGTAGAAACAGTGCGGGAAGTGCGAGGATGCAGGCTGCCGTCCACACACACCCTACGACGTACCAGGCTCTAACTGGCACTATTGTCTTACTGGGGCTACGCCGTTTGATCACACAGTAGCGCTCAACACTGAGTCCAGCTAGAGAA
This sequence comes from Clarias macrocephalus, assembly GCA_011419295.1. Classification (NCBI taxonomy): domain Eukaryota; kingdom Metazoa; phylum Chordata; class Actinopteri; order Siluriformes; family Clariidae; genus Clarias; species Clarias macrocephalus. The sequence goes on along the minus strand of JAAGKR010002665.1, from coordinate 21,085 downwards.
AACACGCTGGCGTACATGTTCAGCGCCACCAGGTAGCTGCTCGCTCGACAAAGGAAGCTGCCGAATGGCCAGTGATAGTTCAAGGCCGTATAGGCTGCCCACAAAGGCAGGGTCGTGACAAAAGCAAGGTCGGCCAGGGCCAAACTGACAATCAGAGACTCTGTTACAGAACGTGAAGAGGAAGGAGGTCTGCAGGAAGGATCAGCCTTGTTGTTGCTCCTATTCCTCCAAAGCCATCCTCCGCGGCAGTTCAGGTATGTGCCGAGCACAAAGGCATTTCCAAATGTACCGATAACGAAGACTAGGAGGTAGATAGCTGGAATCAGCACTCGAGTGGCACTCCATTCTTCATAGTCACACGGGGGAAGGGGAGAGGGTGAAGCAAGGGGCCAATCCAACTCCGACATGGAGAAGAAACACCAACCAGCACTGGAACGATTAAAATAACCAGTTGTTTCGTCTTGTTGCTGGAGAACCTTCTCAGTGAGTTCCTGCGCTTTGTTTTTCTGGATATACAAAAGTAAGTTCTCTTTCTGATGCTTGGATTTTCCCTTGAATTGCTTTTAAATGCTGATTTATGACAAGACTCTTATCCCATCTGGATAATTTTCCAGAAATCTCAGCCAAGTTTCCTGTAAGAAAGGGAGGAGAACAGATATGAACAGATATGAACAGATATGAACAGATATGAACAGATATGACTGATTAAAATGTCTAGTTCCAAACGCTCATAAAAACGCACGACATTGCTGCTTTTTGTTGTGTCTATTTGATTTACTGTATGTACAGTAAGTCAAGACTATGTAACAATTTGCCTTTACAAAAATCAACATTGACTACAATTTATGCTAAATGAAAAAAGTAATAAAAAAAACAACGAATGCACAAACTATACTAATTATGAAGTATTTAATAAGTAAAACGCATTATTCTAAGAACGATTTTATGAGCTAATGTGTAAAAATAACCACATAAAATAATCCAGAACTGATTTTTCTCTTATGCTGCTCCTTAAGATATAAATGATATCTTATGACCAACCTGTTATATTTCTTCCTTGCGCGCTTCTCTTCTCTCCTCAGATCATAAATCTTATATCTGCATGCTCTGATGTCGATGTCTTCTTCAGCATTTCAATCTCCAGAATTTGAAACACATCTTCCTTTGGCCGCCAACTCAAACCACACCACTCCGGCTTCTCCTTAAGACTCGTGTCTCCCTCTTTCTCCTCACTTTTACCTCTTCGCTATTGGACCACCCTTGTAGTGGGTTGGTGAGATCCTCAAACAGAAGCCAAGTGTTTACAGGGAAGGTAAACTCACCGAAGTGATGCTGCCACTACTTTGTACACCTCGATAATAAAAGGGACTGTGTGCACACATGACAAAGCCTTTAACACCGCCATAAACAAACACGGTCAGACAATCACTGCAGTCAAGCCACATAACAGCCAGCAAACACACATTCTGATTCGGAATGCATGTACATGCCTGTGGAGGAATGCTTTTTTTGTTTTGTTTTTTGAATGAAAATGAAAATTTCTATTCAGTAACTACAGCTATAGAACAATACGGTCGAACAGCACTAAACATTTTAAAACCGTGTTCATCATGAGCACTGTGTAGTAAAATGTAGTTTGCAATAATTTTTCTTTTTTTTTTTATACCGTTACAGGAAGATGTAACGCATTCTATTGTGTCAGCTTCCTAGTCTACGCTCTCTCTACGTCTCCTCATCCAGACATCCAGACTTGCCTTGTGAGACAGGGTGTGTCATCTCTCACACCCAGAGAACACGACCAATTCAGCTTCCTTGATTTCTGGCCACAGTGGCATCATCCGTAGTATCCAGTAGTTTTATAATGTTGGATGTTCAGGTCAAACCAGGACTTTTGAATAACAGAACATAGAGTAGAAACCCTCTTTATTTCTCTATATATAATCCAGAAATTTCATCACAAGTCACAGATTGACTTGAACGGCCTTGTAACTTTCACTTAAAATAGTTTTAAAAAAACAAAAAGCATTTTGTTTTATCTTGCAGCAAAATGAAATGTGCATAATGTCAGTGTATACAGTACATAACAGGGCTGTAGGTTTGATCCTATACTTGGGTTTGTATGGAGTTTCATATGCCCTCTCCATTCTCACATGGATTTCCTCCAAGTTCTCCAGTTTCCTCCAAAGGCAAAAAAAAAAAACATAGTTATGAGGAGTGGCTATGTGAGATTTCCCCTAGATGGGAATAAGTGTGTGAGTATCCCACATTTTGTTATGCTACCATGATGCTGTCACCACCATGCTTCACTATAGGCATGGTATCGGCCAGGTGATGCCTGCTTTTCTCCAGACGCTTGGCATTCAGGCTAAAGAGTTTAAACTTTGTTTCATCATGGTTTCTCATGCTCTGCGAGTCCTTCAGGTGTCTTTTGGCAAACTCCAGGCACCTGTTATGTGCCTTTTACTGAGAAATGGCTTCTATCTGGCTTCTCTACCATTCAGGGCTGATTGATGGAGAGCTGCCGAGATTTTTTGCTCTTCTGGAAGGTTCTCCTCTCTCCACAGAGACATGCAGGAGCTCTTTCAGAGTGACCACCTCCCTGACTAAGGCCCTTCTCCCCCTAGAAGGCCAGGCTGCTCTAGAACGAGTCCTGGTGTTCTGGAAAAATTCTTCTATTCACGGATGTTGGAGGCCACTGTGCTCATTGGGACCTTAAATGCTGCAGAAATTTTTCAGTACCCTTTGCCAGACCTGTGATTCAATCCTGTCGTGGAGGTCTACAGAAAATTCCTTTGCTTTGGTTTGTGCTCTGACTGTTAACTGTGGGACCTCATATAGACAGGTGTGGGCCTCACAAATGATGTCCAATCAACTGAATTTACTCCAATCAAGATGTAGAAACATCTCAAAGATGATCAGTGAAAACAGGAGCTCAATTTTAAGTGAATACCTACATTAAGTTTGGAATCATCACTGCCTAACTTCATGGTTGTTCCTAATTTCCTGGGAAGGTCTTCATGAGAGCCAGTTGGTGTTTGATGGGTTTTGCAAATGCACTTGACAATGCAAGACTTGCAAGAACTATTCCAGACAGGCTGACCTCCATGTCTTAAAATAACAACTGACTGTTGTTGTTGTTGTTTTTACATAATTAAAACATAATTCCACATGTGTAATTTCATCGTTTTAAAATACCCAGTATTATTTTAGAATGTAGAAAATAAATCACTAAACAAAAACAAAGAAATTTGCAAATGATCCCAGCTTTTGAGCGGTAGTGTGTATTGGATGTGTAATGGGATTGTTTTGTTTTGTAAAAAAAATTGCAGAGATTTTAAACAAACTACTTTCACGTTGTCTTTAAGGGGTTTTGTTTGTAGAATTTTGAGGAAAAGAATGAATGGAATTTATTTTGGTAAGACAGTAACATAACAAAATGAGGAAAAAGTGAAGCATTGTGAATTCTTTCCAGATGCACTGCATGTGGTGTGCTGTAATGGTCCTGGCTTCTCATTTGATAAAATAGGCTCTACTGTACATCCACCATGACGCTACTCAGGACAAAGTGATTACTGAAAATAATATTTCTTAATAAGTTAGAATAAAATGACGCTTACTCGTGTTCATTAGCGTACCATATCATGCTGGAAAAAAAAAAACTTACCCAGACATATAATGCAGGTCTGAACCCAAACATTTAACATTTAACACTGCTATTTAACTAATACATTCCAAAGAGGTTTCAAGTGGGAAATGTGTTTGTGTCTGTGGTCAGGCTTGGGTTAAACACACGGTTCAGATGTGGAAATTTCAGAAACAAAAGAAATGTAGATGAATCTCTGTCACAATGAGTGTGTGTGTGTGTGTGTGTGTGTGTGTGTGTGTGTGTGTGTGTGTGTGTGTGTGTGTGTGTGTGTGTGTGTGTGTGTGTGTGCGTGTGTGTGTGTGTGTGTGTGTGTGTGTGTGTGTGTGTGTCTGTTTTGATTGTCTTTCGTTACCTGTCCGAGCCCAGCAGTCTGAAGATGCGCGAGTTGTCTGAGATCTCCTGCGTGATCTGGTGCAGTGACAAAGCAATTTTATACACTCACACACATACACACACAAAATACAGCATATATACAAAAACACCCCCAACACACACCTCGTTGGTTTTGAAGCTGCGTCCCTGCATGCCGTGTCTCCAGAATGCCAACACGCTGTCCTGCAAACACACTGAAACCGAGCAGAAAGAAAAGTTACGATGAGATCCACTTCTTACAGGAGCTCTTTGTTCAGGTTCACACGTGTAAGAAGCTGTTGAGGCTTGTGGCCGTGGCCTGTCCGGCATGTTTTCGCTATGCGGCCAAAAGTACGCGAACACCGGATTATCACGTACCCATACAAGGTTCGTCCGCTTAAATGTTTTCAGGAAATCTGACACACACAATTGGACGTCTTGGTAAGGTTTCCCTTTGGTGTGATGGTCAGGGGTGCACAAACTTTTGGATCGTAGACGGGTAGACCTTCTAAAGCTAAGTGATTAACTGAATGATTGGTTGTTACTTGCTAGTGTGAATATTAGGTTACAAGATATAGGCTAAAGACAAACACACACACATACACACACAGCTTTACTCACCTATTGCTTCAATCTGGAAGTTGAAAGTGAGCTCAGCTGAGAGCTTCTTACTGGATTTTAATTGGCCTTGTAAGTTCACCATCTTTATGCAACCTGTACACACACACACACACACACACACACACACACACACACACACACACACAGATAAACATACCCTGTAAACCCTCTTTAGCATTTACACACCTGGCACAGAAACTGTATAAGCAAACAGCTTGTGTTATTGTGTGTGTGTGTTCACTAAAATGCACAATCTAAGTCACAGGGTTAGGTTTAACTTGTGTGAGGCAGCAACTGATAAACTCATACTCACGGTCCAGACACACCAGTATGGTGTCCCTTTCCAGCTGTGTGACGTGAATCACGCACGTCTGTGGTGTGTCTGAAATAGAAACAGCAGCACAGAGACAAACACAAACACACACACACACACACACACACACACACACACACACACACACACATTTAGACCACATTTAAGCTTTTATATTGATTATGGTTCAATAAACCTGACCGCATCAGATAAAGATGATCGGATCGGGTCATACCGGGTTCGGTGAAGGTCGGCGTGAAGTCGTTGGGGTCAACGGTGCCAAAGGTCACAACCTGATCAGGTTGACTGCCCTTAACAACGGACACACAGATCAACGGGTAGTGATACTCCGGGACCACCAGCATCTCAAAGACCTCCAATGGACAGGGGATAGTGAAATCTATACTCTATACACACACACACACACACAGGACACACACACACACACATCCAATCATACACACACACATCACACAGGAAAAATTATATACATATACATGCCAATTCATTCACAAGCACTTGGCTCTTTGCCTAGACTGACTTACGAAACTTATTCAGACTCACTGATTCACCACTCAGACTTAGACTGACTCATTAATCTGACTCACTCACAGATTCACTTACCTGACTCGCTCACTCAGATCATTTAATCTGACTCGCACAGAGATCCACTTAGACTCAATCAGCCTGACTCATTTACTCATAGACTCACTTAGACTGACTCGCTCACTCACAGACTCACTTAGACTGACTGACTAAATGGAAGTCTCGCTCTCAGACTGACTCACTTAAGACTCACGCCATAGACAGACTTGCTTACTCAGTCTCATGTATTTTGTAAATACAGACACACACTGCAGACTCACTCACTCAGTATTTACTCATAGCTCACTCATTCACAGACTTGCTCACACAAAACTCACACACATACGTACTCACAACCATGCACACACTAACTCACGAACAAACACACATTAACTTTCACACAGACTCAAATACACACACAATCCCCACCTTGATGAGCATGAAGCGCTGCATGGACTCCACCCATTCAAACAACACTACACTGGACTGGAACGCACCGCACAGATACTTAAGCCCTGTGTATGGATTGCGAACTACACACATGCGCACACACACACACACACACACACACACATACACACACACACACACACACACACCTTAGATTAACAGGGTCATTCTAATAACCATTATATTACACAACATACATATTATACAGTAATATCTCAGTGTATTCACTGAGTGAAGTTTAGCAGAACACTCCTCATCCTGCAATCTGCGGCACTCACCTACACAACACTTCTGGCACCCCTTTGTGTCTGGAATCTTATTGGACACTGTGAACTTCCTGTAGAACCATTAAAGACAAGCAGTGAATTCAACACACATTAATTAAAAAACAGTGTTACAGAAGCAACCGGCTAAACACAGGATTAAATAATGTTACATTAAAGGGTTTGACTGTTTGAAACAGTTTTAAAAAGTTTCCTGTCCACAGAATGAAGTTAAACACTGATATAAAACAAGCCATATTAATACGTCTGAACGTGGGATGAGATGCGTGGCCTGTTTATAAAAGGATGTATGAACAGATAAAGGTCTCAGCTTTATTAATAAGAGCTTCACTTCACTCAGTCTGAGCTGAGGTTAACTTTCAGCCACTTAGAGCCTCAGTGTTTATTTCTGCTTGTATACAGCATGCTGCTCCTTTAAACACTCGTTCATTTACAGCCAAGAAAAGCAGCACCACAGTGAGAACCTACCGAGGAATGATTTTATCGGGGAGTTTGTACGTCGGAATGGCGACCGGTAACTTCTGCATCTGCCGAGCGTGCTCGAAGAGACCAGCGAGGTTATGGGAGTACAGCTGGGACGCTTTACCTGCACAAAACACACACATACACAGACATATAAACATGGGGAGGCGACCGAGCCAAGTAACAACCTCATACCAAGACTCATATTCACAATCAGCTAACACTGTATATCCTTAAGCACTCAGTACTGCATGTCTGTACAGTGGAACCTCGGATTACGAGTAACGCGATTTACGAGTGTTCCACAAGACGAGCAAAGATTTTTAATAAATTTTGACTTGAAAAACGAGCAAGTCTTATTTTACAAGTGCCGAATATCATGTATCACGCATGCGCTCTTGTTTTGACACATGATCACAACTGAGCCAATGATTTTTCTCTCTTTTGCGTGCGGAATTGTGGGTAATCATATCCCCTGCTGGGTCTTTTATATAATTTAAAACTGGTATAATCAACATCTCCCTCTCTGTTTCAGCGTGTCTCCTATGTGTGCGCGCACTCGTAATTTGACACCGACACACACACCGATTTTTATTTTCTTTTATATATTGTATTAATAATTTATGTATTTATTTTTTTGGGCTGTGGAACGAATAATTTGAGTTTTCATTATTTCTTATGGGAAAATTCGATTTGGTTTATGAGTATTTTTTTGGAATACGAGCCCATTTCTGAAACAAATTATGCTCGTAATCCAAGGTTCCACTGTATTACTCTCCTACCACTCTAAAATATAATAATAATAATAATATTCATAACCCCTCTAATCAGGATTCTTGCACAGCAAGTAGTTTTTGTTGCCTTAGTTATTGTTCGTTACAGTTCTAAAACTACAACCGGATTTCTGTAAAGATGAGGCTATTGAACTAAACATATTCTCCAAACTCAACCCACATAAAACACTCTCCACTATTGGAAGTGATTTAATCAGAGTGTGCTTAATTGAATCATCTTTGCAGGACTAATAACAAAGCAAGATAACCACTCTTCACTGATAGGGATGAGAATCACCAGATACGACCCGATACAATATCATCACAATATCTAGGTGCTGATTCGATTGGTATTGCGATCATGATTTAATAAAAATCCTGATTCGATATTTTTCTAAACAAACTTGGTACATAATTTGCTCCCCTGTGTAAATAGTTTAGAGTGCACCACCTGTAGGATTATAGAGAAACTGCAACATTTTCCCACCTCAAATGCAAACACAGATAATTAAAAAAATATATATAATTAATCTTGGAGTCAATGTGATCCATGTATGTGCTACATGACTGAAAAATAGTTTCCTGCCCTCTCGCCTGTAGATCAGCTATTCCCAAACGTAACAAGGCTGCGGCCCAACTACAATTCTGAAAATCTTCTGCGTTTCTCCCAAACCTTCAATCACAATTCTGATTAACACAAAAGATCATGAAGTATTTCCCTATATGTTGTACGCCTATATGAATAATTAACACAATTTAAATCCCATGTTTTATTAGATAGAATTACTCATTGAAAGTACATATTTAACCCTAGATATTTCATGGTTATTTTAAAGTGAATTATTAATTAAGTACCTGCAGTACTTCGTGACCCACCAGGGGGGCTGCAGCCTTTAAATAGTTTCTGCAGGTGTTTTTTTTTATTTTTTTTTGCCATTTTAAAGCAGATGTATAGTATAAGTGCTTTATGTTTATTTCTTTGCAAAGAAAAAAAAGTTCTATATATTTTTTCACTTCTCCTATAGATGATGACAACAAGATGCTGTTATTTTAAAGTCTAATAGTCTCACTATGACTTTACAAATGCGGAACACTACAAAAATCCCAAATATGGCCCTGGTGGGGCTTCAAGATACTGCGGGTGGGCCTGGAGGTAGGTTAGGTTAATATGTTTTTGTTTTTTTTCCCCAGACAAACTCCACATTCTGCATTATGATTGGTTATAAGAATTCAGTCTTGTTTATGTTTGGTTAGCGTGAAATATGAGACAACTGCAGACCGTGATGGCGGGTCTTAAACATGGCGTTTCTTTACTAACACAGCGTCATGAATATTTATTCGTTTCGGTGTCGTCTTGCTCTAAAGCGAGTTTGCGCATAATTTATGTAATTTCTTAATACGATTCATACAATAAGAAGACGTCAGTTAGTGCTGAGGAAGGTTTTGCTAGTAAAAAAAAAAGAATTATATAGATTTTTATATTTTTCTTCCTCCCATGTCCTTTTTGCAGCTCTGTAGTTATTTGCACATTTAGAATTTTTATACACTCTTTAATTACAAAAAAATTAGTCAGTAAATATTCAATTAGTAAATAGTCAACCTCTCTCTCTCCTCTCAAACGAAATTTTATTTCCTCAGCGTGTGCTTTATAAGAATTCTGAAAAAAAAAAAATTAATAAATCCTACCGGATATGGAGAGGAGCCAGTTGTTCATCACATACAGCCACGTGCACCTCCGGGGAAATATCTGCAAGAAATCGGCAGGTAAACAAACGAGTTAAGGTGGCGATATGGAGTGACACGCGGGACAATGTAAATGAAATAGAGCAGACTCGATTTCATGCTAAAAATCCCAATCCGATATTCCTCCTGACGCATTGTGCAGATTCCAAGGTCAGAGGCTCACCTGCTCCATGGAGGTCTCGTGAAGCTCGTTCAGGTTAAGGCTGTAGATTCCTTCCTCAGCACCGAAAAGCAAATACTGATCTGATAAAATAAACAATATTTTACTTACAAAAAGGTCAGCAACACGGTAGTGAGGAAGACGATTTCAATTTGAAGTACTGAAAAATGTTTTCAAATGGCTTTCAAACCCAGACCTCGTACCTCTGGTGTCGGGGTTGACCCAGGATGAAGCGCAGTGGACCTTCAGCGGACATCCGTTAAACACTTTTGAGAAACACGCTCCCATCTGCAAAGAAAAAGGTCATGCGTGTCAGAGGAACACATAGGACGCTTTCACTTTTTCCTGTGAGAAAACCTTTCCTTATATTATGGCACGTAATAATGAAATGGAATTACAATGGGCGTTCAGGTCAAACCGGGACTTTTGATTGTGCAGAATAACAGAACACAGTGATGAGAGTAAAAACTCCCTCTATTTCTCTATATAGTCCTCTGCTACACTAATGCTCTCATCCCAGTGTTTCACTAGTGCTTGGATACCATCAAGGTAGAAAGATTTCTCAGTATGCCGAAGCCATGCTCGGATTACCTCTTTCACGTCTGACTCGCTGGCCTCCCAGGAATTCCTTTAAATCACCCAAACATGTGGAAACGGCTTGGAGCGAGGTCAGTAATTAAAAGTCCCGGTTTTACTTGAACGCCACTCGTACTCCGAATACAAATAAGTAATTATCTGTGTTCCTTTCTGTAATGAGGCTCTGGGATCGGTTGTTACTTTGCCCAAAGCTGAGGTGATGTTTCTTGTTTTTGTGTCAAGACAAAATGTTGAAAAGGTGAATCAGCTGATGTACTCACGTGCACTTTGGGAGTGGGAGGCAGGCCGTTACACATCGGCTTCTGCGACATGATAAGACGTGTTACAATAATGCAGTAGTAAAACAACAGGTTTAAAAAAATAATAATAATAAAACTGGTGGATAAATCAGACTCACAGGAATGTCTTTAGTCCTGCGACTGGGAATGGTGGGGAGAGTCGACTGTCGTTCCCTCTCTCCGTTCAGTGACGATGCGCTCAACCCGTTACCTGCGCGCGCGCACACACACACACAAAAGATAACCGATTTATCTATCTATTTATGTTCAGTTGCTGTATAACAACTCCTCACTTACATCCTCAACAGTCTCATACTCATCCGAGCGCTGTGAGAACCGTCCAGGTGAATACTAATAAACACCATGCACATGACGACAGCTAAACACACATCACACACAAGGGTGTATCAGTACTGGCTGTATCATCACGGATGCTAAATAACATGCAATGCAAAACAGAGCTGGACAAAAACTGAACAAGTTTTTTTTTTTTCCTCCTTCAGTTCCAGAACTTCCTTTTGTAATCGCCCTGAATTCTCTTCCAAGAACAAATTTATATTCTGTATCGATGGACGCCCGTCAATCAAAAAAAGTGAGCGGGATCGTACAAAAGGGAGCAAATGAAAAATGCCTCGAACATGCTGTGTAAAATACTGTACAAGATCTGTTGTTTTGTTCTCTTGAGCAGGCTAACTAGCTTTTGTTTCCACACGCGAGGTTGTCATGGTTACAATGACAGCCGGGGGTTGGTTTAGGTGTGTGGGTGGTGTAGTGCGTCTGGAAACCAGTCAGGACGTCTGGAATGTTCCTGTTCAGCTCTGGGTTATTTGAGGCTTAAGACGTGTAAAGACTAAAACACACACTTGCTAAATATTAGCACTAATTATTCTAAACGTTTCCATCAGCCTTTCCGACGTCTTTCAGATGCTTCGCATCGGATTCAGGTGTTAATTTTGAGTGAAAGTCACATGACAGCAGGTGGATGGAAACTCCATTGGAGTCAATGGAAGCCACGACACATCTACTGCCACCCTCACAACATCTACCAATCACAGAGCGGCATCTGGCTACCGGGGGGCGGAGCCAGGCTTACTGTCTTCATTCTGCTCCTCAGCGTGAAGCCACTCCCAGAACCTAAAACTCCCATCATCCCCATCGGGCTCTGTCTGAACGTGCCCGGGAGGCGCTTTACCTAAGCTGCTGCGTCTCTGAGGGGGCAGGCGAGGGGGCGGCGGCCTGGGGGGCACGCAGGAGATGGGGCGGGGAGGAGGGGCGGGGCTCGAGGAGGCAGGGGAACGTTTGATGGTCCCCTGTCCGGCGCCGTCTTCTCCGTCTGGGTCGCTCTGAGAAGGACCAAGAGACTTCGGCTACAGAGGAAGGGAGAGAAATAGACAAACAGATAAACAGATAAATAGACAAAAACACACATAGGAATAATGTTAAATACTAAATATTTAAATCATTCAATCTAATGCCTCGTGTGTGTGTTTGTGCATTTTCCCACCTTGGGGGGTAACGGGGGAGGGACTTTAGGCCTCATTGTGGAGCTGGAATTTGAACTGTGAAATCAAACAAGCAATTTAGATCATTAGATCTCACTCTCATCCAAACACACACACATACACACACACACACACACAAACTATCCATAGAGAATCAGAGGGTAGATGGAAAGATTATAATGGCACATGGTACATGCAGCTTCCTCATAACAGACACACACAACGACCAATCAGAAGAGGAGGAGATAACGCATGTGCCTCGGCCCAACAAGCAGACGAGCCCCGACTGAATCACAGCTGCGGTCGTGTAGCGTCATGTGAGTATTCTTACTGCTGGTGGTAGGGAGTTAGCAGCAAAGCATCATGGGATTTAGTCTGGACACATTCCTGCCTGTTGCTGATTTTTCTTAAACGAGACATTTTTACTTTGCCTGAGGCACAAAATGTCTTCACACACCACAAACACCAAGCATGAAGAGTTAGTGACAACAGGCCGGGACATGCTCGCTCTCTCACACACACACACACACACACACACACACACACACACACACACAGAAATATTTAAGAAAATTAAAACAATCAGAAAGACAAATGGATCCATTTATCTATTGATTTGTACAAATACTTTTTAACTTATTATCTTATTGTAGACATTTGGACATTTTAATGTACTTCAACTGCTTTAAAAGAATATTTTGATGATAACAGTGCAAACATTTACAACATTTATTTTAATGATTCCTGTTTATTTAACTTGAATTCATGGACAAATAACGTAGTTTAAAAAATTTTTTTATGATTATTTATTTCCTTTTAATTATATGATTATTTATTACATTTTTTCATTTATGTGATTTTTATAGATGTTTTTTGTTATTTTTACTTATGAATAAGCAGAGTAGAAATGATTACATCAATAAATGATATTATATCACACTTGCACATTCCTAGGCAAGAACTCTCTACAAGATTCTCCCATTTAGATTTCCTGACTCAATTTCGAATCAAGTTTTCCAACAAAATTCCCAGTCAGCATTTCCAACCAGAAAACCTGACTGAGAAAAAAAAAAATGAAATACTCTTTTAGGAAATGAAACGAAATGAAAATAAATTATTCTTTTAAAACAGCTGAAGTAATTAAAATGTACAAAAAGTCTACAAGTTCAAAACTATTTAGACACGAGGTGTTTTTCACTCGATCGACACTCACCTCTCTCGCCCTGTGTTGCCAGATCACACTGACAAAATCAAATAACAATCCTAGAACGTATATTTCATGACATTCACTAAACTTGACCTGCTAAAATATCAATAAAACCGTAAAATTGGCGTGTTCCAATACTTCTAAATGAGGTAGTATTTTAAAATTAACCGGGAGAGAAAGAATATACTGATGAGAATCATTAACTCGGCTTCTTTAATCAGCTTCATCGCATACACACATGCGCGCACACACACACACACACACACACACACACACACACACACACACACACACAGTGTGACGAAAAGTGTACCCAGCATCCTGCATGCACACTTACACATGGTATCGGACACAGCCGCACAGAAACATGAGCTTGAAAGACACCCTTGGAGCCCCGAAGCTCGTTAAGGTGGTGATGATGACAAGCAACCATGCGTGTGTTTGTGTGTGCGAGTGCGAAAGAGCGAGCTTGCACATCACCACTTTTACACTCAGACACTTACTGTCCAGCTTCATCATCACCATCCTCCTCATCCTCCTCTAAATGTGTCACATGACCCCTGGGAGAAATGAAGAGGGCGGAGACTAAGAGGGCGTGGCAGCCACAGAAAAGGGCAATGAATAAGCGTTATGAAGAGAAACACACACACACGCACGCGCACACACATACACACGCGCACACACACAGCTAAACACACACACACACACTTGTGAGGACAGCTAAGCAACGCTAAGCAGAGGGCGTTAGTCTACATGGCTAACTGGGTGGGAGGAGTTAACTAGCGCTGACCAATATGGGGCAGTGGTGGGGCCAAACTTACCTCTGATTGAGTTCCTCTGCTACTGATTTTAATAGACTCCTAAAATGAGGAAGAGGAACGGAAAGACAGAAAAACACCAACAGAGTAAGAGCGACAGAGTGCATCAGTCACACACACACATTAAACACACGCACACATGACACAAACAGATATATAAAACACACTTTACACAGAAAATAAACACATAACAGTACACTTACTTATGATCACCCAGTAAACTCTGCGGCTCCAGCTGCAGTTCCTGTGACAGGATATACACTTTCTTAGAGATTTAAACCCATTCATATATTATTATACACACACACACACACACACACACACACACACACACACACACACACACACACACACACACACAAACAGACATAAAGTGTTACGCACCGGTTCATGCAGCTCCGTCTCTTTCCATAGTGGAGGGTCAAACTTCACCTGATCAACTAAAAGAACACACATTTCTCCCATTTAGATTTCCCAACTAAATTGTCAATCAAATTTTCCAACTAAATTCCCAGCCAGTATTTCCAATCGGAATTCCCAGTACAATTCTTAGTTAGACCCCCCCCCCCCCGCCCCCCCATTAATTCTCAATCAGAATTCAAAACAAAATTGATCAGAATTAGCAACAAAAATTTCTAGTCAGCGTTACAAATCAGATTTCCCTAACAAACTTCAAATAAAGCACAAATAAAGCTAAATTCCAGTCAGAATACACAAGAAAATTCCCAATCAGCATTCCCATTCAGATTTGCTATGTATAACAGTGCCGAAATTCCCCAAAGCAAAATTGTACGTTGAATTACATGAATTGGAAAAATATATATATATTCCTGCATTGCAAATTGAAAAAAACCTTACAATGCTTGAAATTTTTGGCACTGCAATTTATTGTGGTTCGATAGTTCAAATGAAAATGTAATTCAAGCATTTAAAATTCAACTTAATTTAAAATTAAAGCTACTAAATTGCAGTTAAAAATATTTTCAAGTGTTAAAAATACCATCTTCATTATTTTTCAACATCACATATTCAAGTCGAGAAAATTCAGGGAATAAAATTCAGATCTTTAGCTGCGGTCCGTGCCGCAGTGTACTTCAAAGTGTGCTTCCTGCTCCCTGTGCAGTCTACTTCTCAGGAACTACTTGTCGATCGGAATGCAACATACCAAACTAATACCAATTGCCAAACTAACAGGCTAGGTTGCCAGTTGCACAAGAAACAGTGTTACATGCTAAAATTGCCAGAATTGCTGATTTTTATTACCTGAATTTATAATATTTTTAACTGCAATTTAGTAACTTGAACATTTTTGCATTGAATTTTAAATGCTTGAATTTATTTTAAACTTTCATTTGAAATATCCAACCACAATAAATTGTAGTGCCAAAAATGTCAAGAATTGTAAATACTTTACAGCATTTTTTCAATTCATATCAAATTGCTATGCAGAAAAAATCTAACATTTTTAGTGCAGCAATGTTTTTTTCAGTTCATGTAATTCAACATGCTATTTAGCTTTTGGGAATTTTGGCACCGTTATACTTCCATAATTTCCCCTCAAAGTTAAGGTAGAATTCCAATTGTCAATCAACATCTCAAGTCAGTTTTCCAGTCAGGACTCCAAATAAAATAGCTTTTTTGATTTCCCCAATTTTCAGTCAGAATGTCCAGTCATGATTCTCAACATAAATTCCTGTCAGCGTTCCCAGATGAGATTTCAAACTAATTGTCAATAACCATTTGATTTAAAAACAAAATTCCCATTCAGTGTTTCTGGTCAAAATTCCCAGGGAGAATTTCTGATCGAGATTTTTAGTCATTGTTCCTGGTCAAAATTCCAAACCTAATCTGATTACGTGCTTAATTTCTGTGGGAAAATTAATAAAATTATATTACACACACGCATGCACAATCACACTTGTACGGAGTCCCAAACAGGAAGCATAAACATGTACAACACCTGCACACACACATACTCACAGTTGATCTCTGACAGAGTCTTTTTATCCCGTGAACTTCGGCTTGCTGATGTGATCCGCTGAGGAACATGCACCGGAGACTACACACACATACACATTTTTAATAATAATAATAATAATGAAAGGAAAAACGTAAAGCACTTAATGTCACATAACAGAAGACACAGATCCCTAATATCCTGTTACAAATCTTCATTTTATAAAGTTCTTCACTTAAAATATATTTATGAAATAATTAGGAGTGATTAAAAGGCCGAGACTGAATCAATACCTAAAACCACAGTGTCAAAGGTCGTGACCTCACCTCGGGGTCGGCTTCCTCGTCTTCGCCGTCGTGGCTATCCTCGATGTCTGCGTGGTCGGGGTTGTTGACTTTGTCCAGTAGTTCGATGGCGAGTGTACGACTCAACGGCTGCGATACGAACGGGTGCTGGACGAGACAGGAAGTGATGTCAGAGGGTGGAGCAGCAATTAGCATAATAGCTAGCATGCCAAAATTGCTCTTAAACAAGCCTCTTTGACATGCTAGCTATTTTGCTAACCTCTGGTTTGTAAACTAGCTATTATTCTGAATAGCTAGCTGGTTTCTGTAGGTTAAGGGGCTGTTATTTACGTTCATTTGAAAAAAACTAACAAAAAGTAAACTGAATAACTGAACATAACCAATTGGTCTGCGCTTTCTCTTTAATTTCCCCCTTATATTGCTTCATGTAATTCCTGCCTGGATGTGTGTACATAATACCAGACTTGTTGTGCTAATATGTTAGCATTCTGATTAGCTACATGAATAAGGCTTATTATTAGGACGTCGAAACTCTTTAAGTACTCTTTAATAAGTATTCAAGAGAGAGTTAAGAACACGCTACGCACCTGGAGCAGTTTATCCGCCGTCGGCCTCTTCTTAGGGCTTTTAATCAGCGCCAGTTTCACAAAGTGATGAAAGTTACTCGTCCTGAGCGCAGGGGAAGAGACGACTTCTTGTTACAGCTTATTAACAAACCTTAAAATGCTAAAGCTGCTAAAGATATCTTTAAAATGTCAAAAAAAATGTGCGCGCATACACAGTCGCGGCCGCGCGCACACAGTCGCGGCCGCGCGCACACAGTCACGGCCGCGCGCACACAGTCGCGCGCACACAGTCGCGCGCACTCACCATTTGAGTTTATCTTTTAGTTTAGGAGGCTGGAAGTTGCTCTTGGTCATGAGGAAAAGAGCTCTGAGGAAGAGAGACAGGAAAATCAACACATAATTAAATAGGCATACCTCTCTCACACACACAAACAGAACACACACCTCATTGGGTGCAGGTCGAACATGGGAGGCTGCAGCTCGGCCAGCTCTATAGCAGTGATGCCCACGGCCCAGATATCACACAGCTGATTATAACCTCCTTTACGTTCTACTGCAGCCACCTCCGGAGCCATCCTGTACACACACACACACACACACACACACACACACACACACACACACACAGGGAAAAGGGAGAGATGTATTGTTATTTAACTAAATGCAACCTCTTTCACTAAGATTAACACAATGGCCACGCCTCCTTCACTAAGATTAGCATACTGTAGAGGACCCGCCTTCTTCACTAAGAGTAACACAGATGCCACACCCCTTCACTAAAATTATCACAGAGGCCACGCCCCCTTCCTAAGATTAATACATAGGCCACGCCTCGTATCAGAAAGCCAGATGAACAGAACAGGTCTTTACCAATATGGCGTCCCAATGAAGGACTTCCTCTTGGCCAGAGTGGCTGAGATCTGAGCCGAGACGCCAAAATCAGCTACAGAGACACGCGCGCACACACACACACAAAATCTCTCTCTTCATCTCATATTGATATAATGTATCATTTATAATCATATGTTATATATCTGTACACATTGTTATAGTTCGGCTCACCCAACTTTACGTAGCCGTTGTCAGTAAGTAAGATATTTGCTCCCTGTGAAGAAAAAAACACACACACCTGAAGAAACCTGAAGAAACCTCACTGGAGGTCACTGGTGCAAAGGTCAAAGGTCAAAGTAAGAGATACAGCAGAAGCCTACCTTAATGTCTCTGTGCATCTTGCCTTTGTTATGGAGGTAGTACAGGCCCTGAGACAAACACATACACACTCAGGACAGCTCTGTAAGTGTGTGTGTGTGTGTGTGTGTGTGTGTGCGTGTGCGTGTGCGTGTGTGTGTGTGTGTGCGTGTGCGTGTGTGTGTGCGTGTGTGCGTGCGTGTGTGCGTGTGTGTGCGCATATACCTGAAGGGTCTCCCGTGATACGTATGCAATCTGTGACTCCAGCAGAGGTCCGGTCACTGAGACACAGAAAGAGAGAGACAGAAAAAGACAAACGGATAATGAGACAGTCAGAACAAGAAAGAGATAAAGAGACAGCCAAAAAAGAGGGAGAAAAGAGGAGCGAGAAAGAGAAATAGATAAAGTGAAAGAGAGAGAGGGGGAGAAAGAGACAAGGAAAGAAAGAATAAAAAAAAGAGAGCGTGAGAAAGAGAGAAATAAAGACAGACAGGCAGAGAAAGAGAAACTGTGTGAGAGACAGAAAGAATATAAGGGAGAGAGAAAGTGAGAGAAAGAATGAGACAGAGGGGGGAGAAAAGGACAGTGAGGGACAGAGAAAGAGAGAAAGAGAGAGAAAGATAGAGAGACATCAGCATCCCAAACAATGTTCATCCTAAGACATAGTGCAGTGCTGTTTAGGGCACTGACTGTGATTTGGGACGCAGCCCTGACTTCCCATCAGGTGCGAGTTACTCACAGCAGGCAGAGGGACACAGTCTTCTAACACACAGAGCTAGCGACAAAGAGGAAGGAAGTGTGTGTGTGTGTGTGTGTGTGTGTGTGTGTGTGTGTGTGTGTGTGTGTGTGTGTGTGTGTGTGAGCGTGTGAGTGTGTGGAGAGGAAACGTGAGGTGTGATTACCGTGATAAATATCCTGTAGTGACCCTCCGCCGCAGTATTCCATACAGATCCATAATTTATCTCTCCTGAAACACACACACACACACACACACACACACACACACACACACACACACACACACACACAGACAATCAACACACATCCTCTACAAACAGCTGCTAGCGTCCACGTGTGAGGTGTGTCAGGCAGCAGTGTAGCGAGTGTGTTACCTGAGATAACTGCCGAAGTATGCTACGATGTTCGAGTGTTTACAGTCTTTCATCATAATGATCTCCTGCTGAACCACCGCAAAGTCCTCACCTGCGAGCGCGCGCACACACACAGACACACACACACAAAACATTGCATCATTCTATACTTGATGGTTGTCGATGAATAAAACACTGCAGGACGTGGCAGTGGCAGAGACAAAGCAAACATGTGGAAGAAGGTTCTCCGGTCAGATCAGACCAAAATGTTACTTTTTGGCCTAAATGCGAAATGCAGCATGGCAGAAAACACTACGTGGAAAAGTTCAAGGGGTATGAATACTTTTGCAAGGCACTGTACACACAAATACCTGCACATACAAACAAACACTCACAATTACACACACCATTAACCACAAATACAGAAATACACACACAAAAACCAGATAAACACACGGCCACACATAAATACACACACACATAAATACACACACACACACAAACCCACTCATGGAAAGACTATGAAGCCCCTTGGAAAATACACGGAGGTAGCGATCAGGTATGATAACAAGCTACGGAAACACACACGCACACACACACACTTGGCAAATTAACAGTGCGTTTAACAGTCTGTGAATGTTGGTGCATTATTAATGCACACTCACGTTTAGTTAATTACTGCATGTTGTGTGTGTGTGTGTGGACAGAAGAACACACGGATGTGTACCTGGTTCCAGTTTGATGACTTTGATGGCTGCCAGCTCTCCCGTGTTGACATTTCGTGCCTGAGAAAATAAAAAGAGAAGAGACGAGAAAAGAAAGACGGTTATTTTTCTAACACAAGATTCTGGCGTTCTCGTTGTGCTTCGGTCGGTCCCGTGTGCTCTGTGTGTGCGTTTCTTAAAGAGAAAAACCTCCGATCATCATTAAGAACTGTCGAGAACGTCTTGAATGTTGTTATTAAAAAACTGCAAATTCTGTAAACTCATGATAAGGGCTGATCTGGGATCAGGAGCAGGAGCGCCAAGTCTGATGCATCCTCCAAGACCAAGGAAGAGATTTCATAAAAACCTGCTGCACCAAAGAGAACCTCGAGAGAACCCATAACCCGGAGTAGAGATGGACGATACGACAACACTATCGCATCCCGATTCTCTGAGGTGTTTCTGCGGTACACGGATATCGATCAGGACATACAGGACGGTGAACAATTTTTCAGCAATACAGAAAAAACACCCTGCTTAATGATGTACTTTTTGAAGCCATTAAATACCCTTCTGCAATTTAAAAAAATGTAAAGATGTAATTCATCTGTAAGATTTCATTAATCTCTTTCTTCATTAATAAGATTTCTTCATTAATATTTTTTTTCCAAAGCCGCTTCCAGCCCATTTGTAATAAAAGCAAAGCCGTTAAAACTACAATAAAAAAGATATAACAATAAAGAGAAGTCGCTGCTTCAATCTAATGCTTGAATCTAATCGTAACTGCTTGAATCAGATTCAAAATCAGGCCTAAATCAAAATCACAACTGAATGTTTAACCCCTGAATGAGAATCAAATCTCAACTTACTGAATCAAGAGTTAAAATTTAACTATAACCAGTATCGAATCAAACTGTAACCCATGAATCAGTCAGAATGAAACTGTAACCCCCAAATTAGAAATGAATCAAATCACAACTCCCCTGAATCAAAGTCAAAATTGAATCACAACCCCAGAATTAAATCGTAACCCAGAGTGAGAATTTAACGGTAACCCATGAATTAGTCAGCATGAAACCGTAATCAGAAATGAATCAAATCACAAATATGTGAGTCACAATCAACTAGTAACCCCCGCAATCAGAAGCGAATCAAAGTCATACCCTCCTGAATCAGAAGCGAATCAAAGTCATACCCTCCTGAATCAGAACCGAATCAAAATCATACCCTCCTGAATCAGAACTGAATCAAAGTCATACCCTCCTGAATCAGAACCGAATCAAAATCATACCCTCGTGAATCAGAACCGAATCAAAATCATACCCTCCTGAATCAGAACCGAATCAAAATCATACCCTCGTGAATCAGAACCGAATCAAAATCATACCCTCCTGAATCCGAACTGAATCAAAGTCATACCCTCCTGAATCAGAACCGAATCAAAATCATACCCTCCTGAATCAGAACCGAATCAAAGTCATACC
>JAAGKR010002664.1:68281-86634 GCA_011419295.1 Clarias macrocephalus | reverse complement strand
CCCTGGAGGTGCAAGGCAACAGTGCTAACCGCTAATCCAATGGAAATCAGCGCGGCGACATGAGGTAACGTTGTCAAAAAGAGTACATTCTGACTCCTAAGTATTTTGGGTGTTGGAGAGGAGACAAAGGCTTTTACAGACATACATTTGTCTGGAGCCCTGTGATTATGTCTCATCAGCTTTATATGACCTTTATTTGACCTGCCTGGCTTTTCATTATCATCACATGATGAAGACTCGTGTGTGTGTCCCCGGGACAGATTCAGACAGGACGTGTCATTTTAACACAATGTTGTGCATTAATGTTGTTTTTATGTTCATTTTCTTTCTAGATTCATTCTGCCTTTGCCCATAAAAATGATACTAGGCCATAAAAAAGTCAAAAACATGTGAATAAATGAATAAAAATAATAAGAATTTATGGACTTGATTTCTCTAGAGGACCATATTTCCTCTGAGACCTGAACGTTGAGGGTGAGTAGTCCAGCCAATCAGATCGCTGACTGCTTGGCCCCAGGGTGGACTGCTTTCTCACAAGGTCTACACTCCTGATGTATGCTGGAATTAGCCACACCCCCGTGTTTCCTGACCTAACCTGGTATTGCAAGCGGTCACGCCTAGCGAGTGATAAAGGGCTAATGAAAAGCACATTACAGAGGACAATAGATAAGGGCTGACCTTGTGCCAGCCTTTCATCGGCCACTTCCTCCTCTTCAGCAGGAAGCCTTCTTGCTTGCTGGGTTTCTGCACGTTGCTCTCGGGCTTCTTCAGGCTCTCCATGAGCTCCCAGCCACCGTTCTGTGAGAGACACAGCCAGAAGACGTGTTTACATTTACATCACCGCTTCCAGGCGCGGCTTCAGTAAAGAAGGACGGATCTCCATCTTGCCTGTCGGGCATCTTGACCGTTTTCCTTAGACGCCGCCGGCACCTCGCTGTCCTCCTCCATGTCCACGTCTGTGCAGAAAGAGACAGAGACGGGAAAGACAGTAATCAGACGCCGTGAAGACGTGTGGGTTCAACCTTTTACAGCGTTTTACAGCTTTGCTTTCATCTCTAACTGGGACAAAATAAACCCAGTACAGAGCAGCGGTGGTGTGACTGGTGTGTCTGACTGTGTTTATCTCTACACTGTAACGTCTCCATGACAATTCCTCCACATTACTCAGTCATATTCAGGATGTGAATCATCATACTGAAATACACACACACACACGCACACACACGCACACACACGCACACACACGCACACACACGCACACACACGCACACACACGCACACACACGCACACACACGCACACACACACACACACACACACACACACACACACAGTCCCGTGTTTGGACACACCTAATTCCATGGTCTTTCCTGATTTCTATCTCTCTCTACTTTGTAAAACAATGCTGAAGGAATCTAAACCATGTGATATTCTGCTTTGAACAGTTGATATTGAGACTCACATGTACACAAGTCTGGAGCCTCTAGTTTACACACATTGCAGCCTGACAGATGGACAGACACACAGACAGATGGACAGACAGATGGACAGACACACGGACATACACACAGACAGACAAACAGACGTACAGACAGATGGATAGACACACAGAAGTACAGACAGACAGACAGACACACAGACGGACGGACAGACACACAGACATACAGACAGATGGACAGACACACACACGGACAGACGCACGGACAGACACATGGACAGACACACAGAAGTACAGACGGACGGACAGACACACAGACGGACGGACAGACACACAGACGTACGTACACACAGACATACAGACACACGGACGGACACACAGACGGACGGACGGACACACAGACGGACGGACGGACGGACAGACACACAGACAGACACACAGACAGGCGGACAGACAGGCGGACAGATGGACAGACGGACGGACAAAAATGTTTCTGAGACTGGTTTCGGGTCCTTCAATGTATGAAATGTAAAGTTTCATTGAAATAGCAAGTTCTGACCAAAGTACAGACAAAACTTTATTTACATAGATTCTGTTTTTAATTTAATTGTACCCTCTAGTGCAACTTGTTTCATCACCGAGAAATCTGTCTTGTTAGATCGCGGGCCGTCCTATAATCATTCCACTGCGTATCAATACTGTGACACGTGACAAATGAAATTAGAATTTGTGTGTTTGAAATCTCTGGTATTGTTCTAGAAAGTAGAAAATTAATCACTAAATGAAAAACATTGACCTTTTGACCAGTCCTGTACATGCTAGCGTGTGTATGAGAGTAACACAGTGAGTGTGAATGTAAGCCGTCACGCTGAAGTGGTCAACGTTTCCCGCAACAGAGACGGACAAACACAACATCAGCTGCGTTTAACAGATCAGTCGAATAAATCACAAGCTGCTCTAATGGATGGAACGAGTACGAATAGAAGAGGCACCTGAACTGCAGTGGAAAAAACACTAACCTTAAGAAGAGTTTCACACACACACACACACACACACGGAAACGCGTATGATTTATGACGATGTAATGACATTATAACACCGTGTGCTGGAGGACTTGTTATTCTGTGACCATCAGTGTGAGCACTCGGTTATGGAGCAGTGTTGGAACTAAATACTGCATCGGCAGTGTGGGAGTGTTTATTAAAAATATATTATTGAATGAAGTCCAGGTACGTGGTGACCTCGTCATTACACAACACGTGTGTGAAGGCAGGCAGTAAACGCAGGGTTTATAACTGCTGTCAATCATTAATCAGTGATTAAATCAAACTCCACTGTGAATAAACCGGAGTGTGGCGCCTCAGTCTACGCGCTTAATCCGGTCTTCACCAAATCTCGACGTGATCTCTTATCGCTTGACCTTCACTGACGCAAACGGGTTTTGAGCGGCTTCCAGGCGGCGTTCGGTTCGGCTCAGATTTCTTAAGGGGAAACTTTGTGAGGCGGAGCGTCCGCGCGCTGAGGGACCGCGGCACTTCATTGTTATTCAAAGCAACTGACGCGAAATGATGCAGAATTATAGATCTCACCAGGTCAGAGGTAATGATGTTCTTATCATGGACCCTGTGGAGATACAGTACATGCAGATCCTACAGTCCGAATCCTACTGTAACAGACAGTCAGATCTCTACTGTACAACAATAATCACATGATAATAAGATATTTATTACACCACCGTGTCGAGGCTACAACCAGGAACTTAAATGTTGTTTCAGTAGGACTGCGTCATCACGAGGTGTGTTTACATGGAGCCCTATATTTCATCATGATGGGAATAAAACCACATCATGTGACCATCTCAGTGGGAACAGTCTGACCTGATCCGATCCGGCCCGAAAGAACGTCCGGAGGGAATGAGAGGGGGGTGCAAACCTTTGATAATCTGCTCTGCATGTAAATATTAGACATGTAGACCCTTAAAGTAAAGCATCTAATCAATCATAGAATGAGGATGATTTCATGTAACCAATCACCACAAAGAAGGTGAGTTTTTTTTATCAGACAACATGGAAACACGTCGTCTTCGGTTCTTTTCCAGCAGATTAAACTCTTGACAGTTACATGTTATATGAAGTTATATTATCCAGCCTCCATCCAGGAACCTCTGTAGTCCATCTCGGGACGGAAACTCCACACGCACAGACCTGAGGCGGGAGTCGAACCCGAACCCTGGTGGCGCGAGGTGGATGTGTAGCATAGGTTAGGGTTCCGCTAATCTGTTGAGGTTCCCGAAACTGCGCACGAAAAACATCTCACACGGTCAGTGATGTCTGTGAGGAACCTCATGAGAAATGCCATCAAACCCAAACCAACCTGATTCCCTGACTGGAGACAAAATGTCTGCTGTGGTCTCCGACCTGAAGGTGTGAAGTCGTGCAAATCCTCTCATCACATGGAGGCCATTACTTATTGACTTAACTGCTTATAGACACATGTGACTACTGAGGACACTTAATAACCACCTGGATTGTGGAACACACATGATGGCTCTGAGGACAATCGCTCGAATCGCTGAAACTGCCAGAACAGTCGCCCGAGTCTCCATAAGTCCCTCAACAACATCGACTAAGACTAATTTCCTGTTATACAGCTGCACTTTACAGCACAACGCTATCAAAGAGACTTCAGTCAGAAAGAAAAGCAGCGCGTCCATCAGACTGTCACCTGAAAGCAGCCGTGTGAGGACGAAGATTCACTTCTGATGAAGAAGTGAAGACAGCGGTGCAATCGTGACTCGCAGCTCAGCCGAAAAACATTTTTTATGCAGAAATACGTAAGCCGGTGTACAGCTGGACAAAGTGTATGGAAAAGCAAGGAGACTGTGTTGCAAAAAAATGACGTAGCTTAATTTGAATTAAAATACTTTCTACAGCCAAAGTCGGATCATTTTTGACTAAACTAAAATTTGTACTGCACTGAATATAAATCCAGGTTCATTCTGGATCACGCTGATGGGAAAATCTGAACCAAGCTCTGTTAGTCATCATGTTCGGCGTCAACCTCACACACCAGATTTTCCGACCCAACACACTTCCGAGCCGGTCGTGTAGTGCAGAAAGTTTGGCTCAGCAGTGCTGTTAACCCTGTCATGGCTACAGTTTAAATAGAAACGTCCGTTCTGTAATCGAACATTTCACGAGACGAGGCAGAACAGCCAAGCCGTCAGATCTGCAGCAACTCCGTCATCTCCATGCGGCGCGACATCCTGCACAGCACATCCAGCGTCGTGTAGCTGACGTCCTGAGGCCGCAGCCCACAGATCAAAACATTAGCACACAAAATTTCTATTTGATATTTCTGATAAGAATCTGTAAAATAAATGGACAAAACGAGTGAGAAGATCATGAGCGCTAGTTTGAGAACTTCTGGGTTCCAGGTGAGGTTTTTCTACTCACATCAGATGTCACGGATGAAGACTGGACACGCGTGATGAACTGACAGGCATGTTTCAGAGGAACAAAGCGTTTTGTTCACTGCCAGGGGAGGATTCTCATGAACCTTCTAAAAAAAAAAAAATCAAGTATTCGATCCCTGACGTCCACGTAACAACGCTGAGAACAACAAAATATATATTTCTGTTACAACATATCATGGGAAATAATAGGCCATGACTTAAGATCCAATCAGAGGTCGTTCTGGCACTTTGACATCACTTTGTATTGACCTGATGCACTTCTAATCACTAGAATTAGCCAGAAATGCAGAAAGAAACAAGTCCGGTTAGTGTGTAGCCCGCATACGACCAGACAGCTATTGTGTCAGCGTTATAAAATATCCATACAGAAAGTTTGGAAAGTTTGTTAAAGTAGAAGCTGCTTACTCAGTAAAACACTGTAGAGTTGTGGTTCGGTTGTGTTTCATGTCCTGATACTGTTTCCCTCTTTTACAGCAGTTAATTTATTCACATAACAAGTGTATAAGTTTAACTGAATCACACGCCCGCTCACACGCCCGCTCACACGCCCACTCACACGCCCGCTCACACGCCCGCTCACACGCGGAGCGGATGAGGATGAAATTGTGTCTTAAAACCACTCCAGCGTGTAAAAATTCACTTATTCCACTTAAGCGCTGTTATTTCAGCAGCGAAAATATGAACTAACCCCAGTAAAGCTTAGTAGTTCAGTAATTAGCTTTTCTAATTAATATCTATTGGTGCAGGTGTTTGTTTACCTTGAGACAGTAGCTTATTTTAAAGTAGATTATTAAATCAGACGCATAACTGTTCGTAACATCGCTTTTACTCAACATTTCGAATGATTTCACTTACGGTGCAGGTGAAACTTCAAGCAGATGTCTAGGAACTGCAAAAGTTTCATTACGTTCTGTCCAGCGGTCGATTTAAGACGCGGCCACAGTTTGCCGCGCCCGCAGTACACCGTCTTAACCTGAGGTCTGTATTCTAGTACATACACTAACTGCACTGCTCATAACTTCACTTTCACTCTGCACTTGGATTTCATTTATTGAGCAGGTTTAACTTCAGGAGAATGCTGAAGGACTGACAACGTTCCTTTAAATTCTGTCCAGGCAGTTTTGTGTGATGCTGTGACATAATCTGGCTGGACAGACATACAGACATACAGACATACAGACAGACAAAAAACAACTCTGAGACTGGTTTCTGGTCCTCTGTTGTATAAAACGTAACGATATCATTGAAACAGCGAGTTCTGACCAGCGTACAGACAAAACCTCTCGTTTATTCATGTAGTCGTAGCACCTCGGTCCTGGACGAACGCCGTTTCATTTCACTGCGTACTGAACTGTAGATGGTCGAAATGACAATAAAAGCCGACTTTACTTGACTTGATGATTATATGAAAAGCTTTAATACAGTGCCACATAAAACTTTCCTAGAAAGCTCCACACTGCCTTTGAGGAACCCGGCTGATGATATGTAGATCAGATTAAATCAGAGCAGAGAGACTCTTGTGTTACAGCTTCACCTGGAAGCCCTGCTGCCTCCAGACCTGCGACACTCTGTATCCATCCCTGCGCAACAACTGCACACACACACACACACACACACACACACACACACACTCCTCGAGCTCATGAACTGCAGTTTCAGCCTACGTGGCAGAGCTTCCACCTGTAACACACACACACACACACACACACACACACACTGCAGGAACACACTCCTGTTACTCGGTGTATCTCTGTGTGCTAAGCTTCACTTCCTTATGCCTGATACACAGACTCACCTGCGGCGCTTTGATGTCTTTGATGTTTATCTGTTTGAAGTCTCTCTGTCACAGCATCTTCAGATCGTCATTTATTCCCCCGGGATCAATACAGGAACAGTTTCACATCTCTAGCACGTCCTCATGTATGTAGCTGCGCGCGTACTCGGGTACTTCCTGCTCTCTCTCACACACACACACACACACACACACACAGGTTACAAACCCGCGCAGCGAGCACTGTGGAGTGGAATGTGTGCAGCGCCCGGTGGGCGGGGTCAGGACCGAATCGAACGCCTGGCGACCAATCAGAATTGAAAAGCGCGCGGCACAAGCCAATCAGATGCCAAGAACGGAGCTCCGCCCTACTTCTGATGTCACTTCTGAATCTTTTTCGGTGAGTCAGATCATTTGATTCGGATCACCACTTAAGAGCCGACTCTCTCCCTGATTTTTCGAATATCTTACTATTCTAATGAGCAAATAATGTTGTTTGCAAACGGAAAAAATCAAAGCAAATGTTTCACTGTGACAGGCTGCAAAGTGCCTAAAGATACAACTTAAAACCTGCCTGTTTATGTGTAGCAGCCTCATTCAACATCACCAGGCAATTCAATTAAATTCTAATCAATTCAATTTTATTCTTCACATTTGATGGAAAGGTGAAGAAATCATGAGAAGAGCCAGACTCAACAGGGAACCCATCTTCATTTCAGTGATATCAGATTGCGTTAAATAAAAAAAAATACTGTTAATAAGTCACATTGTGTGTTAGACGGCTAGACGTTCAATAAAACAGAAAATGTGTTTAAGTTAATATGGAGTAAACTAATCACCAGCCTGATCATCTGACATCATCTATATATCTATAGAACTGTGAAAAAGTCACACACAATTTCTTTTTATTTTGCTTTCAATGTAAGCAAATTTAGTTTTTAGGAAGAGTTCTCAAGGTTTCCTGAAGCACTTTTATGGCTGTAATTTTGGAAAGTCTTTTTCTCTCATCAGACCATTCCCTGTATATATATACTATGTATAACTCAAAAGAAAATGAGGGAAAGTAGGGAAGGACAAGAAGGACTTTAAACCTGTCCAGCAACTTATTATAAACCTGAATCATGTGACCCAACTTAATCTTATGCAAACTCCTGACATATATAGACATACAGGCATATATTGGCATATGTATATGTATGCAGACACATATATGTCTGCACACGTTTAAATTGGGTCACATGTTTCAGGTTGCCTTCCACAAGTTTCTTATAATAAGTTTCTGGACGGGTTTAAAGTCCTTCTTGCTTGCAAATGCTTATTCAGTTCAGATGTCCGGGCCACTCCAATACCTTGACTTTTAACTACGATTAAGATCAAGATTGAAATTCAATTATTTGTCAGATGAACCATACAGCACATGTAACCTTCCAACAGACAGGGTTTGGAGCCAAGGGGCTGAACAATGGCTGGTGCTATGGCTTGAACCCCTCAGATAATCTATAACTCACTTCTTGATATGTGAGAACATAGATAACATTACTTACAGTCAGGTCCATAAAGTTTGGAGCAATGACAAGTTTTTGTCATTTGGTCACTATACACCATCACATAGAATTTGTAATGAATCAATCAAGATGTGACTGAAGTCAAGACTTCAGCTTTAATTCCTGCGGTATAACAAAAGTGTGGCATTAACCATTCAGGCAGTAGCCACTACAGCCCTTTTCAGTCATGCATATGCATTTATTTGGTCCAAAATGTCTTGAACACAACATCGGACAACACAAAGCCATGTCCTTAGTTCCACAAAAAATGTGTGAACTGAACTAAAATATATTGAGTGAGGCTGCCCATAAACCTGACTGTCAGGACTCAGGAATTATCACAGACTGGGCAAAGTAACATAAAAAGCATATAGAAGGTGAATGGCTTCAATCCTCACAGACTGCATGTAGACTTTTGACCCACGCAGATGAACCATCTCCCTGCTGTTATTCTGAAATACCCTTTTATGGCAATAAAGTAGATGAACAAAGTAGTAAACTAAATGACTTAGCACAAGGAATGTGTGGAGTCATGAAAAATGAGTTTAAATGTCTTTAGGTGTGTGTAAGATTTAGGCACAACCTTGGATGTGTAATATCCATAAATCACTCACTCATCATCATTACCGCTTAATCCTGTATTCAGGGTCACTGGGGGCCTGGAGCTTATCCCAGGAGACTTAGGGCACAAGGCGGGGTAGAACCTGGACAGGGTGCCAATCCATCGCAGGGCACACACACATATACACACACACACATATACACACACACACATATACACACACACACACACACACACACACACACACACACACACACACACACACACACACACACACACGCTACAGCCAATTTGGGAATGTCAATTAACCTAACCTAGATGTCTTTGGACTGTGGGAGGAAACCGGAGTACCCGGAGGAAACCCACCACACACGGGGAGAACATGCAAACTCCATGCACACAGAGACGGGAATCGAGCCTGGCCGGGGATCGGACCCGGACCCGGGAGGTGCAAGGTGATCTTCTCCGCACTCATCATCAACATATTCTATTATTGCATGAACACAAATGACTGAGTAAAATGACTATATATTACATCTTATTAATTATCCTATAATTAATTTTTACAGCAATAACAACAGCATGTTTTAGAAAATCTGTGTTTTCCAAATTCATAACCCGTGTTTCATAAAATTTAGGAAAAAACAAATATATAAAGGAATGTGAGTAACATCCTAAATGTGTTTCTTGCAGCAGGGCCATCACACAAAATAATAATAATAATAATAATAATAATAATAATAATAATTTGAGATCAGTGTACTAAGCATGACCGGTTTGACTATAGAATACATTTTAAAAATTTGTATGTTTGTTTGTATTCATTCTTTTAGTTCTCACTGAACCCTTATATAAGATATTTAGTACCAAACAAAAAATAAAACTTTAGAATTCTTTTTTATTTAAATTAAAACACATGACGCATTTGACATTAGTTTTTTCATTATGTGTGCATGAATTTGATGCCAATATATATATACACACACACTCACCTGAAGGATTATTAGGAACACCACAACAATACAGTGTTTGACCCCCTTTCGCCTTCAGAACTGCCTTAATTCTACGTGGCATTGATTCAACAAGGCGCTGAAAGCTTTCTTTAGAAACGTTGGCCCATACTGATAGGAGAGCATCTTGTAGTTGATGGAGATTTGTGGGAGGCACATCCAGGGCACGAAGCTCCCGTTCCACCACATCCCAAAGATGCTCTATTGGGTTGAGATCTGGTGACTGTGGGGGCCATTTTAGTACAGTGACTCATTGTCATGTTCAAGAAACCAATTTGAAATGATTCGAGCTTTGTGACATGGTGCATTATCCTGCTGGAAGCAGCCATCAGAGGATGGGGACATGGTGGTCATAAAGGGATGGACATGGTCAGAAACAATGCTCAGGTAGGCCGTGGCATTTAAACCATGCCCAACTGGCACTAAAAGGCCTAAAGTGTGGCAAGAAAAGATCCCCCACACCATTACACCACCACCACCACCAGCCTGCACAGTGGTAACAAGGCATGATGGATCCATGTTCTCATTCTGTTTACGCCAAATTCTGACTCTGCCATTTGAATGTCTCAACAGAAATCAAGACTCATCAGACCAGGCAACATTTTTCTAGTCTTCAACTGTCCAATTTTTATGAGTTCGTGCAAATCGTAGCCTCTTTTTCCTATTTGTAGTGGAGATGAGTGGAACCCGGTGGGGTCTTCTGCTGTTGTAGCTCATCCGCCTCAAGGTTGTGCGTGTTGTGGCTTCACAAATGCTTTGCTGCAGACCTCGGTTTTAACTGGTGGTTATTTCAGTCAAAGTTGCTCTTCTATCAGCTTGAATCAGTCGCCCATCCTCCTCTGACCTCTAGCATCAACAAGGTGTTTTCTTCCACAGGACTGACGCATACTGGATGTTTTTCCCTTTTCACTCCAGTCTTTGTAAACCCTAGAAATGGTTGGGCGTGAAAATCCCAGTAACTGAGCAGATTGTGAAATACTCAGACCAGCCCGTCTGGGACCAACAACCATGTCACGCTCAAAACTGCTTAAATCACCTTTCTGTCTCATTCTGACATTCAGTTTGGAGTTCAGGAGATTGTCTTGACCAGGACCACATCCCTACATGCACTGAAGCAACTGCCATGTGATTGGTGGATTAGATAATTGCATTAATGAGAAATTGAACAGGTGTCCCTAATAATCCTTTAGGTGAGTGTATAATTGTGGTGTTTATATCTGAAGTATGCCCAAGTAAGCATACAATTGTGTCTTTTGTCATACCAGTAGGCTACACACCTGCCACAAAGCAAATCGAAACATAAATTCAAACAAGGAGATATAAAATTAAAATCACTTGCCAAGTACAATACAAGTATCACAGGCGCCACCTGTTGGTCATTTACATTTCAGTCCCATTTTGCTCATCAATGCCCATTTGGTCCCACAAAAAAAAAAAAAAACTCACAGAAAAAGCCAATATAGCACAAATTGCTAAAAAAAAAAAAAAAGAAAGAAAGAAAAGAAAGAAAAACCAACGCTGGTCACGACAGAAAGGCACGAGAACATCCAGTGCATCAGAGCCGGCCGTGTGTGTGGGGCTTAGCAGGCCCAAGAACCCAGCCTAGAAGATCCACACATCCCAATCCAGTCAAGCATCCATGGGAAGCACAGAGCAAACAAGTCCACTCCATGAAGGATCCATCCTGCAGCTCACAGCACCCACTGGTCAGGTCCCAGGCAGGTCCATACACACTTTTTTACTAATTATACAAATGGGTCACAGAGAAATAGATACACATGATCACATGCTGTTCAGGTTGTTTTTCAGTTGTTTCTATGACCGAAAGAATTATAATATAAGAATTATATATATATATATATATACTGTACATTTTTGTGACTTCATTCTCATATTCTAGTAGTGGTAAAAATGATAAATTATAGAAGCAATGATAATGCACAGTTTGATTTCTGAACACACACCGGCAAGGCTTCCATATAAGCACATTTATTTTTTTAATTAATTTATTTATCTATCTATTTATTTATTTATTTATGATCATTGACTTATGCCGGGTTGCCAGCACTGATCTGTTCTGCTTGGGCTTTAATTGATCGCTCAAATATATTTAGACACATAAACACACAGTTGAAACCTGTCGAAGCCCTGGTCTCAATCCCATAGAAAATATGCGAGTGGAACTGAAAAGGCGAGTGTGAACAGGCCTACAATCCTGACCCAGTTACACCAGTTCTGTTAAGAGGAGTGGGCCGAAATCCCAGCAAATTTCTATAGAAAGCTTGTGGAAGGTCAGCCGAAACGCTTGGCCCAAGAGAAACAGCTTCAAAAAGCAATTCTACCAAATACTAAGGAAGTGTATGTACATGTTTGACTGAAGAAATCGATTTAAAAATAATAATAATTATAATTCTCCCTCGCTCAACTCTCACATTTAACAAATGCAAAAAATATATTAATATTTATTGATCTAAAACTGAAAAAAAAAATTTACTCTGATTTATTTTACAGTAAAGAAAAAAAGATTTTGTGTTTTTTTTTTTCTGGTGGACGTAAATATCTGCTTTCAACTGTAAACTGTACTGTTCATTTTTAATACTTAGTTGCAAATCCATTGAAATGAATGTCTGCCCAGCCCACAGACATCACAGATGGTCTACCACGGCTACTGCATCTGTCTTCCCTCTTGTTTGCTCTTGAGATGTTTTGCCAGAAGCAAAGAAAGTATATTTTATATAGCTGGATTCAGGTCATGGAGATGGACTTGGCCATTAAAAAAAAAAAACTTCCTGCCTCAAAGTTTAGTTTGGAGTTGCTCAGTGTTTAAGACAATTAATTTGAATGTCAGAGCTTCAAACCCGACAGTCACCCGCTGCCACCGTTGGGCCCTTGAACAAGGCCCTCACTATTCGATTTCTCAGATGTGTAATGAAATAAAAATGAAAGTCTCTATACATATTAAAAGAATTTTAAAGAAGTTTTTCAGTGCTAAAATATTTATGGATGAGTCTGTTTGTGTTGGAAATCTAGGGCAGCACGTACGTATTTAATTGGATTTACAACATCATATTGGTGCAAATAAAGGGATTTAATATTTAGGTAATTTCAAAATCAGACCATATTCCCATGTTGCATTAGATGAAAAGTGAAATTTCATGCTGAAATCAGTGTGTAATGAGTGGATAAGGTTGCCAACAAATACTCCCGCGGGACTTGGCATATTTTGTAAAATTCATTTGCATTAGCTTTAAAAAAATCATTTTTTAAAAAGTGTATTAAACTTGTAAATGGCGTACAGATATGTTCAGTGTGTGAATACATCTGCCCAGCCTTACACACTTGCTGGTCAATGCACATCTTTTGCCCAGCGGACATGACGGCATCCCAGGTAAAGGCTCCAGGCTCCAGGCTCACACACGATTCTGGAGATTTTATTTGATTTTACTACACCGTCTGCTGTTGTCCTCATTCAGAGCTGCT
Organism: Clarias macrocephalus; assembly: GCA_011419295.1. Classification (NCBI taxonomy): domain Eukaryota; kingdom Metazoa; phylum Chordata; class Actinopteri; order Siluriformes; family Clariidae; genus Clarias; species Clarias macrocephalus. The sequence continues at coordinate 73,355 of JAAGKR010002664.1, read as the reverse complement.
ACGTCCCTCCAGGCCTTTAAAAAAGTATGTATATGGCTTACAGCTCGTGAAAATAAAAATAAAAATCCAGTATCTCAAAATATTAGAATGTTTCCTAATATCGCTGAAAAATGGATCGACAACTTCTGAAACGTTTGCTCCTTTATGCATAAATCAAATATCAGTGCCGTTTGACATGGAGCTGCTCAGCCTGTGGCACTCCTGGGGCGTTACGGAAGACCAGGTTGCTTTGATAGCAGCCCGCAGCTCGTCTGTACTGTTGGTCCAGGTGTTTCTCATCTTCTTATTGACAATTGCCAAAAGATTGTAGCACTGCCACATTTCTATGGGTGTCAGATCACAACAAGTTGTTGGGCCAAGAAAACACAGTGATATTCTGGTCAGCACACCAATGGTAAGCTTGTGATCAGGAAGCATGAACAGAAGCATGTAGTCGTCTAAAATCTCCTGGTAGACGGCTGAGTTGACTTTGGACAAACAACTTGCATTCTGTGCCTCCCTCCTTTACTTGGATCTGAAAAGATGACTTTGCAGCACCGTGATACTTCTGAGGTCGGCTCTGGTTCAGGACAGACATTTACAAAAGCTTGTTTTTCGGATCCTCAGATAACCCAATTATTTAACATCCTGTAAGTGAACATTAGCTCACTGCTAAGAGTAAAGTTGTATCGCCAAACCTTAAAATAACATGATTATATGAGAGTCTTTATAATCAACACACAGTGATGCATCTCTATATATATATATTTTTTTTTAAATTAATGTCAGTATGAACATGCCAACACTTTTATTCCAGATGTTTTTATATATATTTGAAATCAAACACATTAATCACATTTGATCTATAGTAAATCTAATCAGTAAAACAATCAGTTTGAGTCAATTAAAAGAAGCCGACGTTTGAGCCCAAATATTAATATACAGTAGAAATGCACATAAGATTTAAATCCAGTGTTTAGCTTGTAAAAGCCACTGATGCATCAATTTCCTGTGTTAAGCCAGTTACGTTATTTTCACTAGAGGTAAGGTTGCTTGTTTGCTTCCCTCTTGAGAGCGAAATTGCCTGTCAGTTTTTTCGCTTTGTACAGTGCATCAGCTGAAACTCTTTGGTTAAGAAGTCAAACTGGATGCTGCAAAGACTATTCATTCTCTTTTGAAAATGTATCCTGATTAAAACAGCGATAGGAAGACATGATGAAGCTCGCCATGCTTTTTCTTTTCTTTTCTTTTCTTTTCTTTTCTTTTCTTTTGTTTATTTATTCGACTGAGCAAACAGAGCAGATTACATCAGGATGCAAGCTGAGAAATATGTCCCTGATTCGAATCAAACATGATCTCTGCATTGCACTTTACACATTTTCAACGGAAGCTACTACACTACTTCCTCTCTCCAAAACCACACAGACAGCAAAGTGTGCATGTGCATACACACACCGCATGTCTGTGCATTACATGCTCACATTGCCGTCTGTGTGTCTGTGCATGTGCATGCGTGTGCAAGTTAGAGGTTGTTAGGACAAATTTTCATACTCAAATATACTTACATTTAAACTCAAAAGTTTTCAGGGAGACGATAAAAGATGTTAGACGACACAGCTGCTTTTTATGTAAATCATTAATGCAGACAAAGACGAGTATATACTGGTATTGCTAAAGATGAGACACAAACTGTCATGCCTTTTTAAAGATGATTTGCATTGATTGTTTTTAAATGGAGCCCCTTGTACCATCTATTAAAAGCTTTCTATTGTTAGGAAACACTAACAGATGTATAAAGACTTTTTAGACAATCATATGCCTTTATGTGAAAGATTTTGGTGAAGACCTGCATATGGGGACATGGTCAGGTGTCCACTGTTAGAAACAGTCCACTGGATGAACATTCATAGTTTACTGCACTGTCGGTTTGGACAGTAAGAGGAAATGGGAAAATCTTACGGCTCAGGTTTGAACCCAGGAGCTGTGAGACAAGACAGTTTTCTAGGCGAGGAATATTTGAATAGAGTAAAACATGACACACGTCTTCAATCACAGTCACGGGGCAAAAGGATTTTCATATATATATATGAATATACAGTTTATATACACAGTGGAACCTCGGATTGCGAGTAACTCGGTTTATGAGTGTTCTGCAAGACAAGCAAAGATTTGTAATATATTTGAACTTGAAAAACGAGAATGTCTTGGTTTACGTTTGTCACCGACACACACACACACACACATACTCTTTCACCTTTACACCCCCCCTCCCCGGCTTCACACAGACACACACACTCTGCTCTACACAGAAACTCTGCTCTGTCGCGATTCTTTTCAAAGGTTAGGTGCTGTTTCATTTGTTTTGTTTTTTTTACTTTACAGCAGTGATTCCGTTAGTCTGCGCTCACGCGAGTGTCATTAGAGAGATTTTTTCCCCATTAAAACAGTGTTTCCGTTGTGTGTGTGTTTGTTGTGAAACTTAAAAAGCAAGGTGGGGGGGAGGGAGGAGTTTTACTGTGTAAGACGAGACGAGGGAAGGGGCTAATTCCACACACACACACACACACACACACACACACACACACACACACACACACACACACACACACACACACAAATACACAGCGCCTGCGCACACAAACGGAAACACTTATCTGTTGGGATTTATTTCAACTTTTTTAAAGGTAAAGTGCAGGTTAATTTGTTTTATTTTTACTTTATATACTGCATTAATTATTTTTCTGTATTTATTTTTTGGGCTGTGGAACGAATTATTTGAGTTTTCATTATTTCTTATGGGAAGATTAGATTTTTTTACGAGTGTTTTGGAATACGAGCCTGCTTCCGGAACGAATTATGCTCGTAATCCAAGGTTCCACTGTATATAGTTTTTGGAAATTTGCCTGTCTGTTTGTTGGACAAATTTTAATAGGCTTTTCACAGGTGTATTTGGCCGAGCTGGAGGTACCATATGCTGTAGGCTTTGTTTCATCACAGTCGGTCCACAGGACGAGAAGATAGGCTAATTAAAATTTTAAATGGAAATCTTAACTGCCCTTCAAAATCAACCTTAAAAAAATAATTAGTTTATTTCATATACTGTGTATATACGTTTACTCAACTTTTAAAGAAATTTGATGACCAAACAAGATATTTCACATTGCTGTGTAGTTGACACATTGTGTACCCGGTTCAAAATCTTAAGTTTACTCGACTTGTAATTCAGATATTTAAGTCAGCTCAGGTAGTATTGGTTGTTGGCTCAATTAATTATATTTCTCTAGGGTTGACTTAGTCCAACTCAAAAAGGTAAGTTGTCTCCCATTTTAGCACATTGATGTACAGTAGTTGGTTCAAGTGACTGTTTTTCTATAAAAACATATTAAAAAAAAAAAAACTACCCCAACAATTAAAACACACAAATTTTACTTAAAAAGCAAAACCTTTATTCTTTCAAAACTAGTCAAAGTTAAAACAGTGATTTACATATAACAAGAAAATACAGGTTCTGTTTTGCTTAAAGGTCAATGAAATACCTTGATAACATCAGATGCTTATTGTCTTTTACTGATTCTTTTATATCACAGTATCATAACTATTTTTAAAAACTAGCAAAGATGAACAGTCAGACACAAAAAAAGAGTCTCTATGGCAACAGGAGCTTGTTTCTCAGCATGTGAATATGAGGGTAACGTGTCTCTCCATGTCCAGTAGAAATCGTTTGGCTTCATAGGTGTATGTTCTTGTTCCTTTTGGAATTCCATGTTTAGAGGACAGACCTGACCAAACACCACTCCTAAAGCTGCGTGGTCACCCAGGCCGTAAGGACTACAGTCTCCTCCAACAGCACAGTAATTCATCAACTTGTTCACTTTCCTCCAGTAGCTCCAGAAGGCCAATCCATCGCTCCATATCTAGTTATGATAAAAAGATATTAATAAGGATATATACCACCAGAGAGTGTAAAATATCATGTTTATAAAATTTATAAAATCACGTGATTGCGTCTCTGGGGAAGGGAAATTGCTGGCTCAATTTGATATTTTAGGTTATTCAGTCCGTGTCTCCAAAGAACAAGTCTTTCAAGAACACAATGTTACTTATCGTGTCGACAAATACCATTAGAAGTTGGGCCAATAATACAATAGTAATTCATTCAACATTTATCTAATTGGATTTTTTCTTGTATATACGTATTATATACTGGCTGTGTCCACAACTTTCTTTGTTTGGAATCTAATCACTTATAATCACTTATAAGTGTGTTTTACAAAATGTACAACGTCATCTGTTGAATTTTGGAATGAACATTTTAACTCATTAAGTGTGTGGAATGAAGGTGTGAGGTCGCTTTTATTAAGTAGATTTAAACTGCACACTCTGAAATGTACAGTCCCGTTTGTAGAATTTTGAGATGAACTAATGATTTTTTCAAGGTTGATTTTTTTATGATTCCTATTCTGTATTAGTTTAGCAAGTTTAGAATATGTTCAGGAGCAAATGGAGTAATGAAAGTACACCTAAAAAATAAGGGCGTTTTCCACTTTCACTTCCATAAAATTTCTTCTCTTCTGGGCCGATTGTGCTGAAATAAGCATATATGTTACCTCAAACTCGGCCATATACGCCTGTCAAAACTCAGTCAAATTCCTTTAGTAGTTTTTATATATGATATACAGTACAGAGCAAAAGTTTGGACACCTTCTCATTCAAAGAGGTTGAATTTGTATTATGGCAAGAAAAAAGCAGCTAAGTAAAGGAAAACGAGTGGCATCATTACTTTAAGAAATGAAGGTCAGTCAGTCAGAAAAATTGGGAAAACTTTGAAAGTGTCCCCAAGTGCAGTCACAAAAAGCATCAAGCGCTACAAAGAAACTGGCTGACATGCGGACCGGCCCAGGAAAGGAAGACCGAGAGTCGCCTCTGCTGCGGAGGATAAGTTCATCCGAGTCACCAGCCTCAGAAATCGCAGGTTAACAGCAGCTCAGATCAGAGAGCAGGTCAATGGCACACAGAGTTCTAGCAGCAGACACGTCTCTAGAACAACTGTTAAGAGGAGACTGTGTGAATCAGGCCTTCATGGTAGAAGATCTGC
>JAAGKR010002664.1:13964-67037 GCA_011419295.1 Clarias macrocephalus | reverse complement strand
AGTCGCCTCTGCTGCGGAGGATAAGTTCATCCGAGTCACCAGCCTCAGAAATCGCAGGTTAACAGCAGCTCAGATCAGAGAGCAGGTCAATGGCACACAGAGTTCTAGCAGCAGACACGTCTCTAGAACAACTGTTAAGAGGAGACTGTGTGAATCAGGCCTTCATGGTAGAAGATCTGCTAGAAAACCACTGCTAAGGACAGGCAACAAGCAGAAGAGACGCGTTTGGGCTAAAGAACACAAGAATGAACACAAGAAAGAAAACTCGCTGAATGAGAAGGGGTGTCCAAACTTTTGCTCTGCACTGTATATATATTATATAATTTATATATGATGCGTGCACAAACAGACAAAATTCCAAAAACCATCTTGAACTAAAAATTTCAAAATTCAACAGATGGCGTTGTACATTAAAAAAAAAAAAAAGTTTATGTTTGTGCACATCAAGTATCTATCAGATAAAACAAACTCCCACAAATCTTTTAGTTACTTTTATTAAATAATTGTTAACTTTTTATAATTGACAACATAAAATCGTTTTATATATATAATATCTGATCATTATGATGTATACACTGATTTAAACTCTCTCTATATAATATATATATAATTGCATATATTTTTAATAGTTCCTATAGTCACACGGTTCCGACTCAGATGGTTTGAAACAGATTTCTGTCCTGCCGCATGTTAATGTCGCCAAACCGCATCCGAATGAGCCCGAACTTCAGTCTACATAAAAACTCCCGGTAAAAAAAAAAACCCCTTAACGCGTTTCGTCCGCAGCTGCAGTCGTGAACAGAACGACGACCGAACAGTCCGTCAAATGAGTGACGAGCGCGCGCGCGCGCGCGCGTCTACTGATGGAGCGCGTCCTCGTGACGCGCCGCGCACGCGCCGCGCCTCTATATAAGCCCAGCACATCTGCCGCACGAGACTTACGGCTTCCCAGAGCTCAGCTGCACATCTGGAGCGCAGGAAGAGAAGAAAGCAAGCAGAGCATCAGCTAACAGTGAGTAACATTCATCAAACATCACATCTGTAAGATTATTTTATATATAGCGCGCGTAGCCTGAGACTATAAAATCACATGGAGGATGAAACACTTTCCCCCCCCAGAAACATTACAGAAACACTTTACATTCTACACTCCTCTATAATGTCTATAGTCATCATCATCTCACTTTGCATTTCACTCACAGTGCTGTCATACATGCCACAGCTTTCCCTCTAATACAGGTTTGTTTGCACATTCCATATAATTTATAAAATTTTATACTTTTTTCATTATACATTTTATATATTTCTAGTTCAATTATTTTATTATATTTGTTTATTTGTATATTTTAGATGTTACATTCCTTTTCTAGTGCAATTTGCCTCTTCTTACCTTCTTATTCTATTTCATTTTTCCTAGTAGCTACAAAATCTTTCCCAGTTTTTAACCCATTCACACATTTATGGGCAAACAGCAAAACCATCAATTTAATTTGTTAAGAAAATAAAAGATCATCAGTTGAATACAAGATACATCACCACCATCGTATTTTGATTACTGTTAATTATTATAAACCTTTGTAATGAACTTTTCTCTCTCTCTCTCTCTATACTGTATATAATTGATATCAATATTATTCACAGATATTTTTATATTTATTCAATTTGAATTCATTTAATCCAGTTTTATTTACATAGCCCTTTGTAGTGGTCGTTGTCACGAAGCAGCTTTACAGTATAAGAAAATGTAAAAATACATAGAAATTAAGTTTAAAAAGTATAGGAAATATGTATAAATCATTTACTTTTTTTTATTTGTTTTATTTCAGGTATACTTTATTTTTTTAGAATAAAGAAAGAATTTGGGTATGCAAATAAATAATTAATATATAAAAGATTATGTACCATCTAAATGTTTTCTTATCCTTTGAGTCCTTTTCAGACTGCACCTTCTGTTTGCAGTAATGTCTTCCAATAATGTCTTCCCAGTTACTCTGACAGCTGTGTGTTTCTCGCTAGATGCGTCCTCGTGCAAACGTGTGTGTGGCCTGGGGCGCGTGTGTCCTGCTTGTGTGTTTGGGCATGGTGGCGGAAGGCTATCCAACAAAGCCGGAGAATCCAGGAGAGGACGCACCTGTTGAGGAACTGGCCAAGTATTACTCCGCGTTGAGACACTACATCAACCTCATCACGAGGCAGAGGTGAGCTGTGCAGATGTGACATCCCAAAAACAGGCAAGTGTCTTTCTCTGAGTTGTGTAGACGGAAAGAGAACGTTTCGATTGAAAGCCCTTCGTGTTCGTAGGAATTGAATATAGACTCTCACTCACTCGTGTTCTGTACTGCTGTATCCCGTATGCTGGAGCACTGGGGGGCCTGGACCGTATCCCAGGAGACTTTGAGTATGAGACAGGGTGCCGATCCATCGCAGGGCGCGCGCACACACACACACACACACACACACACACACACACACACACACACACACACACACACACACACACACACACACACATTCATGCTCAAATGCTCTTTTACACTCTACAGGGTGTAAACTAACGCAGGCCTATAGTGCATAATGTTTTCAGATATATTCATGGAAACTTTGGAACTTGTAAATCTTCCATGCTAAGCACAGTGTTTTGTGTCTGTTCTGAATGTGAATCTCTCCTCCTAAACTCCTTATCAAATGTCATTTAAAGAACTGTCATCTGCTGGATGAATTCCTGTCACTGTACTATGACTTTCGGCGGAGGATAACCAACTGCCAGAAAATGTTATTGAAATTTCAGGAAGCTGTGAAAAAGAATTTCTTTGCATAAGTGGCTCCTGCTTCAGTAAAAATTAGGCTACTTGTCTTTCCAATGTACTTTTCAAAGACTGGTATTAATCCATACAGAATATGCCTCTGATTGTCTAATTGAAAGACTCCCACTTACTGCCTTACAGATTAGTTTCTGTCTGACGCAGACCTTTCACAGAGCAAAGATGTGCCAGCTGTGCTGCAGCGGATTTATTTTAATTGGGTTCCTTAACAGAAAAAAAGAAGGAAAAAAACTTGTATTTAATTATGAAAAATACACCCTGTTTTTTTTATATAATTTATTTTTAAGAAAACAGACACCCGAGACACTGACCGTCATTTCAGAGAACATGGCCACCCGTTCCTGGATTTGAATTTAACGAAATAATGAAAATAATGAATTTAGCACATGTTGAAAAGTGTGAATTCATTCGCTGATTGCACTGAAAGTCTTGTGCTCGACAGGTGTCTCTGCACAGCTAAACTTCTCTATCGTCTTCCATCTGTCAGGTACGGCAAAAGGTCAAACTCTGACGCGTTAACCCCGGACCTGCTGTTTGGAGAGGCAGAGGTGCGACTGCAGCCCAGGTAACCTGAAGAAACCTCGAGGATTTTGCAAATATAATACAGTTTTAGCTTTATGATCTTAGTTTTCTTATTTGAATTTTACAAAATAAAACGTGTTTTGTTAATTAACTTCAATTCAATTCAATTCAATTTTATTTTATTTGTGTATTTATGTATTTTATTTTATTTTTAACAATTGTCATTGTCGCACAGCAGCTTTACACAATCAAAAGCAAATTATGGAGATTCATATGAAATGTGAAAAATGTGTATCAACTTTGTCCATAAAAAGTACGTGTATATAAATGTGTGTCCTGACTTTTTTTTCCCTCTCTACAGATATGACGAGCCTTTGATGTGGTGATGTCAGTCTCTGCTTGTTCAGTCCACCATTTCCGTCACTTCTAGAGGCAGTAACCTCTGACCTTATTAAAAATGCCCACTGTTTGACATTTGTGATTTTATATGTGGTCCATCAGAAACTTGCTAGTTAAGAGTAACAGTGCTGGGTTCGTTTAGGACATTGCTGTAATGGATGTTTTTATCTACTGACGGTTGCTCACGAGGTCACTGAACACACCACTGTAATGCATGTGATCCCCAGCATCCCGTGTGCATCCATAGGCGTCCTGTATTTACATGTGTTGTATGCAGTGTAGCTTCACCAATAAAGGTAAACTTTACTGACCGGGGGTCTAATCGTGCTATTAAACCACTACATTTAAAAAAGCTGACTCTGTTTTCTTTACCTGTGAAATTTACAGTGAAATTATTATATTTTAGATTATATTATACTAAATTATATTGCATATCCCAGTTAGGAAGCTGGGGTCAGAGTGAACGGTCAGGCTGGATAATACAGCAGCCCTGGAGCAGATATGGTTAAGAGGTTTGAACCCCCGACCTTCTGATCATCAACCTTCTGTTACTGCTTTTCTACAATTAAAAATGTTATGGTATTAGTAAACCAGAAAGCACATAGAGTTTATATTTATATCTATCTACACACATTTTTCTGAAACATTGCCTAATACAATAATTCTGTACAGATGTTAATGGAAGTAAAATAGCTTAAAAACCAGCACTTCCATACTTGTTGTCGTACCGTAGTGACGTCACTTTTATAGACACGTGCGGGTCAGCAGGTCACCTTGATTCTGGAATTTGTCCTGTGCACTTAACTTTTTCCTATAAACTCATCTAGAGTATCTTACATGGAATAGTGATTACAGCACATACATTCTTTTGCTGTTGTCCAGTATGCATTTTTTCTCATGAAACGATAGAATTTTTAAACCCATTCAGTCTCCACATGTCAGTTTAAGGCCCTTTATTATGTTTTAAGAAGATAAAAGATTCAAATGACCTCCACACCACGTGAGAGCATAATGTAATGAATATAAAAACCCAGTATCATAAACACTCACGCATCAGATCACTGGCCCAGAGAACACAACTCTGCATATAACTACTGTATGAGTAATTCAGACTATAACTTTTATTTTGTACTCAGATGCACAGACAAAGCTGATAGTAAGACTCACTGAATTACTATGGCAACATACTGGATACACCTTTGGATGAACCTGTTTTGTGTCTGTTTTTTTTTTTTAGGGTTCTAAGGTTTCATAATTCTGTCGAGTGAAAATAATATGCAGGACTGCAGACTGGAAAATCTCCCTGTAAAATGAATCTTAATTTATTTCATCCTGTATTGGAGCAATCCATGTGTGGGACACCCAGGATACGATGCAGGAAAGTTTGGTTATGGATGGTGCCAGGTGTGGCCAGCTGTGGCAAGCAAGGCGTCTTCCTCAGATTAGTGTACACTTGACCCCAAAAGTGTGGTATGTTTGAGTGGTGCGAACACCCAGACATCATTGCATCATATCGTTGCAGGGCTCAGTGTACCGTGCTCGTCTCCTCTGGGGTGCTTTTAAACTAGGCCCCGGGACCAGTGTATTCTAATGACCAAGTCACAGGGGGATACATTTCAATCATGCTGTCAGCCTTGCTGAAGTTGAAAGTTGAAAGGCGAGACCCCCTGGTCAGGACAGTGTGTTCTGCTCTTCAGATGAAATTGAGAGGTGATACGTGATACGTATATGTGATACGTGATATGTCGCATCATTACAATACTAGTAACTATGTGTTGTATCTGTAATGGTTGTCTGTCGAAAGTGAGTAGGAGGTAAATCTCGGTAATTGTGGGTCATATTTGCTCATCTGTCTTAACTTGCCCATTTGAACAGGAGTGCGCCTGCCATTGCCTGCTGCAGTATTACTGTGCGCCTGGAGCATCCACATTTCACACTGAGGGGTATTAATGTCTCCTTTATTTCTTACTGTAATGCTCCAAAACGTTTCTCCCAAGAGATCCACACACTCTCACACTGACCTTCCATAAGCTATTTTACTAGTCTAGTCTACTACCCCCAGCACCCCACCCCCCCCCCCCCCACCACCCCCTCTCATTGCAATTCTTGTTTGCTGCTTACTTGTAGTATATTATGTGAACTGCCTGCTGTAATGATAAAATTTCCCTTTGGGATTAATAAAGTACTCTATCTATCCAAAATCCAGATAAATGTTCAAACATGGATGTAAAGACTACATGAGAGACTTTTAAACTTATAAACAGCTTAGTGATGTTGCTAAAAACAGTCTAGAAAATGTGAATTTCTCTCCTGACACTATTTATAAGTAAAGACTTCTAGCTTGGGACTCTCCTGAAACAGGGGCACAGTTAAATACAGGATGTACTAATGCATTGCAAATCATTGCACGCACAAGGGGTAGAAATATATGAAACCAAAGGAACAGACAGTTCACACCACGATATTATTAAATAGTTGTTCTTAAATTAGAATAGTTCACAATTGCACCGATCGCCATAATATTATAACCACCAGCCTAATATTGAATAGGTCCCCTTGTGCCACTATAACAGTAATGATCAGTGTGTTCTGACACCTTTCCCTCACTTTGATCTGCATTAGCGCTTCTATTGGATCAGACACCACGGGCCAGCCTTCGCTCCCCATGTGCATCAGTGAGCCATGACCCTGTCACCAGCTGACTGCTTTTCCTACTTTAGATCACTTTTGGTACGTCCTGACCACTGCAGACCCAGAACATCCCGCAATGTGGGTTGCGTAGTTTTTGGAGTCGCTACGATCCAGTCATCTCGCCATCACATTTTGGCCCTTCAGACAGCAGCTACAGTTACAATATCAAATATGGGTGCGATATATTAGGCATATTGAATTTGATGTGTTAGAAGCAGAAAAAAATGGGGTTGAGTGACTGTGGATTTAAAAAAAAAAAGGATTAGACTGACTTTGATAAGGGTCAAATTGTGATGGCTAGAGGACAGGGTCAGAGCATCTCCAAACCTGCAGTGTTATGGGATGCTCCTGGCTTGCAATGGTTAGGACGGACCTAAAGTGATCCACGAGTCATGGCTGGCCAAAGCTCACCGGAACCACTAGTGGAGATCAATTTGAGGAAAACGTTAATGCTGGTTTCCAATAGAAAGGAGTCCGAACATACAGCACATCACTGTTATAGTGACACAAGGGGGGACTTGCTCAATATCAGACATGTGCTCATGATGTTTTGGCTAATCAGTGTGTCTATAGGTGTCCTGCATTTACAATTTAATTTAGAAATGTCCGGTAGGTGGCAGTAATGAACATTAAGCTGGTCTGCAAACCAGAAGGAGAAGAAGAAGAAGAAACGCCTGAGGTCTGATTGCTTGGTGATGTACATGCAGTTGTGCTCAGGATTCCCTGCAAGGATTCATAAAATAACCTCATCATCAAAGTGATGGTTGATATCGTTAGAGTTAAAAATAAATACAGTTCACCAGAAGGCGGTTCAATAGTCTGAGTGCATCCGTTTATTCGTACAATATGTATTTTAGCAATGGGTTTAATTAGAGGATTTCTGTATCGTGTAACGGCACTAAACAACTTCGCTGTTACACGTCGGTACATTTCGTAAAGCTGCGTTTTGTAATGAAACTTCAGAGCACAGTTTCCGTTTGAGAAACCTTCTGTCACAGAGCCAGTGAACGCACCCCGACACGGAGAGAGCGAGAGGAAGCGCGGAGCAAAGGTAACAACAACAACACACACACACACACACACACGGAGTGTAAACTACAACATGCACATATAACGAGGTGTTACTGTAAGAGACGACGCTTCATGATTGTTCTCTCTGTGTGTGTGTGTGTGTGGTAGACTTGCATACAGTTCACATTAGCCAGTTGGCTCGCTAGCATGATGCTAAGCGTCAGATTCTAACATCTAAACGAGCTGCATGTAGAAACACAACACATGGAATGTTCTAGATCTGGGGATCTGGAGCAGTATTGTTACCCGCTTATACACTCCGCGCGCACACACACACACACACACACACCATATCAGAGTTGTGTATCAGCTGTTGGAGTTTCCAGGGAGAAGCAAGTTTCTCCAAACCATAAGACCAAAGTGTGAGCAGTCTGACATCCTCATGATCAGGAGGAATGAAGTTTATTACTGCAGGTCAGATCCTGATGAGATTAAACCCCAAAACACCTCAGAGTTCAGCTCAGCCTGTGCTCCAGTTCTGCCCTTAAACACCAGTCTCACTGGAGTCTCACTGGGGTCTCACTGGGGTCTCAGTCGGTCTCACTGGGGTCTCACTGGGGTCTCACTGGGGTCTCACTGGAGTCTCACTGGAGTCTCAGTCGGTCTCACTGGAGTCTCAGTCGGTCTCACTGGAGTCTCAGTCGGTCTCACTGGAGTCTCAGTCGGTCTCACTGGAGTCTCAGTCGGTCTCACTGGAGTCTCAGTCGGTCTTCTCAGTCGTCTCACTGGAGTCTCAGTCGTCTCACTGGAGTCTCAGTCGTCTCACTGGAGTCTCAGTCGGTCTCACTGGAGTCTCAGTCGGTCTCACTGGAGTCTCAGTCGGTCTCACTGGAGTCTCAGTCGGTCTCACTGGAGTCTCAGTCGGTCTTCTCAGTCATCTCACTGGAGTCTCAGTCGGTCTTCTCAGTCGTCTCACTGGAGTCTCAGTCGGTCTTCTCAGTCGTCTCACTGGAGTCTCAGTCGGTCTTCTCAGTCGTCTCACTGGAGTCTCAGTCGGTCTTCTCAGTCGTCTCACTGGAGTCTCAGTCGGTCTTCTCAGTCGTCTCACTGGGGTCTCAGCCGGTCTCACTGGGGTCTCAGCCGGTCTCACTCAGTGCAGGAAGAGAGAGCGTGACTCATCAAGGCTTACACCAAAAAAAAAAAAAGGTTCCATACACTGTGAAAACTGAATGTTGCGCCATAAATGAAAGCAAAACGTTGAGCAGAAGTGAAGTTATGAGCCAGATTATAAACAACAAGTTTTGACAGCGTACCACTGGATAGATAAAATCGACCACTGGATAAACTTTAGTGAAACTTTTGCAGTACGTAGATCTCTGCCTGAATTTTAACCTGCACCATGGGTGAAATCAGAGTGTTGAGTAAAAAGCGATGTTATGAACAGTAATGTGTTAGATTTAATAATCTACTTTTTCCACTAGTGTTTCCACTCGTACAATCTAAAGTCCTTTTATGTGAAGCTCAGTTACAAATCCCTAATGATGTGTTGCTCAGGGCTGCGGATGTGTGTGCTGCTTAAAGGCCTGTCCTCCTTCCTACCATGTAGAAGTCCTGGTTTGAACAGAAATGGCTGAAGTTTTCATTAGTCATATAAACAGCATGCGACTGGGAAAGACACTAACACAGGAGCAAAAGTTTTTATTTTCCGATTACACTCATCCAATATTCATCAGGAACGTTACACTAGTACTAGATACCAGGGACGGGAATCGCCACCTATGCGATATCATCACTCGCCGAACGCAGCATTTAAACTAAACAAACTTCACATATAACATTAAACAAAAAGCTGCATTGTTACTGAGCACCACATATCTGACATCCAACATAATAATCGTTTCTAAACAAATGTGGTAAATAATTCACTCCACACAGGATTAAAATGTATGAATAGATTAGAGTGTGGCACCTTTAGGATTATAAGGAAACAGTGATGTTTTGCCTCTCAAATGCCTTCAAAGTCTCAAAACTCAAATTGACAGTGAGTGCGTGGGTGTAACGCACACGATTTCCAAAACAAATTAGCGGTCACAGTGTTTTGAGGCTGGACTAAACGTGTGTAATGTACGGGTTTGAGACTCATTTGCTCACAGAAAAAAAGGCAGATCAAAGGCTTTGAATTTGCGTGACTTTTGATAATGTAACACCATAAAAATGCATTTCTGTTGCGTCACTCGGAAGCTGAGTCTGATCCCCGGTCACGGCCACTCAACCTGAAAACCAGACAATTCTGCTCACTGGCCGATCGACCGGTTCATCTCTATTATAAATGTAATAATAGTTTTAATAAAATCGATTTTGTGGTCAGTGTGGCGATACGTGAATCAGCACACAAAAGAATCGCGATTCATAACTGAGTCTATTTTTTATTTATTTTTTTACCCATCTCCACTATCTCCACCCTCTTAGCTTTCAGAACATCCACATTGTTTTCTATAGCATGGATTCTACAAGGTGTTGGGAACAATTCTTTGAGATCTTGGAACATGTTGGCGTCGTGTTGTGTTCAGACTCTGAATCTCACTTTCTCTCACGTCCCAAAGGTGCTCTTATAGATCTGCTGATGGTGGAGGCCACTGAAGCTCCCTGAACTCGCCACCACTCGAATTCGGCTTGAGACGACTTGTGCTTTGTGACACGGGGTGTTATCATGCTGGAAGTCGCCTTTATAAGGTGTTTATTCGCTGTAAGGGAATCCAGATGGTCAGCGACAATCCCGATTGGATCATTTTCTGAAGTAACAGATGTACAGTTGTTCCCAATAAAGTGTCTGGTGAGTATATTTATTGTGTCTTATTGTTCATGTTTAATAATGTGCCGTTTATTAATATTTTATTTTAATAGTTGGGTTAAGTTTATTATGATACATCAGTACTGACACAGTCTGTGGAATTTGTGGTGGACTCGGATATGCAGAGCTCAGATACGCTGCCTGGCCAAAAACACTCCCAAGCTTTTTTAAGGATTTAAGTTAGCAAAGACATAAGAGCCTTTGATCGTATAATAAATGCAGTGATTTAATAGCTGTCAATTCTTTTCACTTCTTAAACAACCGTGCCTAAAGACGTGTCTCATCGTCGTGGAAAAGATGTCACTGGTGTTTCAGAATGATCAAATTATTGTCCTGCATCAAGCAAAGAAAACAACCAAGTTCCTGAAATGCCTGGGACTGGGTTAGGAGCCGTGCGACACATTATTACACCCTGAGAGCATCATGCTGAACCCTCAACTTCACAGAAGCAATGCGGTCAGATGAACATAATGAATGACTGTAATCGGAAATCACTTAAACTCTTGGCGAAAGTTGCGCAGGGAAACATCAGGGAAACATCAGAGCTTTGTCTAATGATGAAAGTAAGAGCATTTCCACACACTTACAGTGTGATGAGAACTCCCAGGATTTGGACTAAACAGCTGTGTGTTCATAAGAAAACCACCTGTTAGTGAGAGAAATCATAAAAAAGGCTTCAGTTTGCTAGGGAGCATAAAGCTTGGACTTTGGAGCGATATAGAAAAAGATCATGTGGTCTGATGAGTCCAGATTGATCCTACGCCAGAGCGATAAAAGGAAGTCAGCTGATGACCTGAATGACTTGATTGACCACGTTATGTCATCTCTGGAGCTTTTCTTCGCTGTGTGTGGTGAGAGGAATAAACCTCACAGACGAATTGGACACCAAAGAGTCCTGACCTAAACCCCACTGAAAGTCTTTGGGACGTGCTGAAGGAGACTTTTACAGAACAGTTCAACTCCCCCGTCATCGCGACACGATCTCGGCCAAAAATGAAAAATGAACGCAACCGTGGATGGAAGTAGATGTTGTGATGTTAAATAAGATTGAGGCGCAGCCACAGCGTTGTGCAAAATCAAAGATGAAGGCGATCCAACAAAAATCTGTTTTAAAAATTTCTTGTAATTGAAATAAACATTCTTTGTGTGAAATTGATGCGCTGAGACCAACCCAGTTGATGATCAGTTATAAGATCAGTGTGGCATATTTAACCGAACAGTCAATCACAATGTTAAGTGTAGAGTAAAGTCATGAGGCTGAAAAACACACACACAGTTGGTTGAGCGAGTGTTTAGAGCATCATGGTCATATTTCTCTGTTATTAATTCATAATTAATCTCAATCCCTCAGAGTGATTTATTACACAATTAAAGCATCAGTTCAGTAACAAAAGCTGATGGCCGTCCGTGATCTGTCTGTACACAAAATGTTCATATTGTCCTTTTTTGCATGAAACACGAACGATTTGGTCTAACAATTATCTTTGAATGGATTTTTGCCTGAATATTAGTGTAAAGTACATGTTTTTCTCTCTCGGGCAGTTTGTTGAATGGATGGAGCCGAGAGTGAGATCTCAGGACTGATCAGCGAGTGATTCAGACTCTCCCAGCTGCCGTTCAGCCCAGTCATCAAACAAACACCCCATTTATATTTCCCTGGAAGATTCAGCAGTGTTTACATTCAGATCCATTTCGGAGATCTTTAATACCATCTGCAGTCATGCCCTGATCAGCAAACATTTCCCTCGTCTTCATATCTTGCTTTTCTGGTTGTGGTTTTTGCGAGTCATCCTGAATTCAAGCTAAAGCTCCTGCAGGTTTCTCGTCTCTGTTCCACCCACTGGCCTTGGTGGTGGTAGCCAAAGTAGCTGCTGGGCTTCAGCAATGCTCGGCTGTCTGCTGCGAGGTAGGAGCATGTCTCAGAGGCTCAGCGTTTTGCTCCTACTCTTCGGCCTGGCGTGGTGCCTGCTGCTGCTGCACTACACCATTAACCAGCCACGGCGCCAAAGCAGCACCGAGCTGCGCCAGCAGATCCTGGAGCTGAGCCAGCGCTACGTCAAAGCTCTCAGCGAGGAGAACCACGAGCTCACAAGGCCATATAACCCCTCAATGGCTGGATATGGTAAGGCCCAGGCGCTTCACTGGCAGATGTTTACAGATGTTTGTGTTCTGATTGGCTTATGAGTTCCCTTGGATACGAAGCACTTTATGCAAATTCACAGGTAAAACAGGGCAACATGTCAGGCTTTACATTATCTGCTGAAAACATTGCTGTGTCTGACTTGTATATACATAAAGTATTCTTTATAGTTTTTTTTGGGATGAAGAACCATTCAGTGGAAGAGTAACAGTTACAACAGATTTGTAAATGCCTTGCCATCACTGCTAGATTGAGAAAAAGTCCTTCATCCATGAAAAAAAAAGTTCAGCCTACAGCAGCTATGATCAGTGTTTTCAGAGCATTAGATCAGATGTATAAATTCAACGATGTGACTAATTCATACATTTTTAGCCAAGTATTAATTTAGACATGAAATATTTGCTCCCTTTTGCTCCAGCGGATCTGAAAAGGACCATTGCAGTGTTATTGGATGACATCTTGAACCGTTTGATGAAGCTGGAGAACAGACTGGACGCTACAGTGAACGCCTCAGTGCACAGCCCTTCTCACATGACCGGGACTGTCGTACACAGACCAGTTAAACAAAATGACTCCGGCACAAACGCTCACAGCAGTCAGGTGCAGCCGCAGCCACTGACGTAAGCTGGGATGAACCAGCAGCGGACGGGTTACACCGATGGCGCGGTGGTGACACAATGACTCCAAGACTGGTCTAATGTGTGTGTGTGTGTGTGTGTGTGTGTGTGTGTTTGTATTTCAATTAGGGGTGTAACCAAATACTTCTGATTCAACAGATAAAGATCCATATACAGATCCAGGTGGTTTTTTTTTTTTTTTTTTTTGCTTTGTTTTTAAGAAAGCTTTACAAATTGCTTCAGACCAGCTGTGTGCAGTGGGTGATTAGCGCAAAGTGTTAGGAAAGTTCGACGTGCTTCAATTTGCTTTCTCAATCTTGTTTTGTGGGAAGCGAGTGATTTTTTCAAATCACAGCAGTCATGTATTATAACGAGGAACCTGGCGACTCTGCACAACTTGGACCTCCTCAAAACAGAAGTACTTTTTAAGATAAAATATTATACGGCTATTTTTGTCAGATGTAAATAAAAGTTTCTTGATTTGGGAAAGACGTCACAGCCTTGGAACAATTCGCTCGCTCGCTTACAGTGTGTGTAATTCAGGAGTTAAGAAATAAAGTTGTGTTCTTTACCATATAAAACCACTTATTTTAATGCGTCTATGAATATCAATGCTAACCCACGATTGGCTAATTGGATAACCGCGTGAACGAGTAGCGGTACAGTGCCTGTGTGTATTGTGTTGGGATGAGCACAAACTGTTGCATAGAAGAGAAAAACTCTTCCCATGAGTGTCCAGATCAGGGAAACAGCAGAACTGTGTAACATTTACAATAACTGCACCACTGCATGTTATTTTAATAGATTTTGTGCGCTTATATTTACGTTTACTTATAATCAGCAAGAAAAGCACATGTGCAAATCGTGTTATGAACAAAGTGAGACAGAAATGTTTACTAGAAAATAGGATCGAAAACCCATTAAGTTTTGCAGAACATGTGTAGCAGGATATGGACTGTTTGACTTACTTAACATTTAGTTAATCCTGTTCACTAATTGCCAAAACCAGGCCACAAATGCCTCCCTCTGTACCTGCGGGACCAAGATATCGACAGGTCCTGCTTGGAGCTTTAGGGTTTCTGAGTACGGAAGCTCTCCTCATGCCATGTGTCTGTCAGTGTAATAAAACAAGTGCCATTATTAACCACTGCAGATATCGATGTGTTCTTTTTTTTCTTATATGATAATATTGTTTGTTTGATTGATTAATTGATCGATTGTAAGTCGGATGCTTTTATCCAAGGTTTTGTGGCGATGCAGTTTTTCCAGTTGAAGCAAACACAAAGCTGAGAAGATGTGAAGTCACGGGAGATGAACTTTAAACTTTCCATTCACTGTTCCTTCTTTTCCCTTTTTTTTTCTCTTTTTTTTTTTTAAAGGAACAGTCGTGGCTCAAACAGTTAAGCACTGATCAGTAGGTCAGGGGGGTTTAAACCACAGCACGGCCAAGCTGCCAGCGTTTGGGCCTTAACCCTGTCTGCTCCTGATACCGTGCTCTGAGCCCAGCTCCCTAACTGAGGAATGTGAGAAGGAATTTAATGGAGATGTGACGAATAATTAGGAATGGAAATGACCAATCCGCATGCAATCCGATATTATCACGATTTAATATGAGAAGAAGTTATTCTGCCCAGGATAAAACCGCTACAATAGGAAGAGGAATAAGTTGCCTGCATTTTTAAGCACTGATTCAGAGCTGTTAACTGGGCAAATATTACAGTTTAGATGGTTTAATTGCTGAATATTACCAGCAAAGGCATCATAATTTAGCTTAATCTGGTGAACTGACCTCAAGTGCTTCAGTCCAAGATTCTGATTTCGTCTGTAATAAAAAAATAAAAAAACTCAATCCCATTTTTATTTGGATTTTAAATTGGACTAGCTTATAAATCCCTTTAACAGTGGCGCATGATCAATACGTTGTGCATTAGGTGCTTGTTTTAAAGTCTAGAGCAATTCTTGGTAAAAAAAAAAAAAAAAGGTAGTTAGCTTTGTGAATGTAGCAGCAGTGAACTGAGAATTGATCATAATATGTCTCAAAAACATGTAAAACATACTTGATAATGAAACGGCATTAGAAATTAGGTCTCTAAATGTTCAACTAATGTTTAGTAAGAAAGCTCGGCACATTTGTCCCTTCAACATCAGGTCACTCTTTCAAAATGATTCACACTTAAATGTGCTGTTTATGGACTAATTAGCGTGTGTGTGTGTTTGTGTTTCACCTCTTTGAGTAAAATTGCCTTCAGTTCACTCAAATTTTAAATCGTCCTCCACACCAAAAGACAGCAGTGTATAGTCTGGGCTGGAAGGAGGCCACATGTTTACTACCGTACATATCATCCATATCATCCGTCAGAGCATCCAGGACACAGAATTGTTTGTAGGTTTCATATGACTCTTCTAGGCAGGAGGAAAAGTGACTGTACTATTAAATGGCCAGATAATCAGTGCACGACTGTAAGAGGAACAATTGGAGCATCTACTGGACCCTGAAAGGTTCCATATGTTTGGCATGTTGGTTTAACCACCCAGACGAACTGGAAAGTTCCTCAGCGATTAACGTTCTATACGTATAACAGTAGAGGAGATGCGTGTGATCATGAGAATGTGGCTGTACTAAGGACACTTCAATCCAAATCACCTCCTACTGGCCTCTGATCAGGGATGTTTTTTTTCACTGCTTGTGTTACTTGTGTACTTTCATCTGGATGAATACGGGACCCAACGACTCAGTTCAGTCCAATTCGATTGTATTTGTGTAGAGCTTTTAATAACGGTCATTGTCACAAAGCAGCTTCACAGAATCAAAAGAAAATTATGGAAATGTTTATGCAATATGTGAAAACTGGACATTGTTGCAAAGGAGATTTACAGAAACTAGCAGTATTGGTGCTTAATAACTCAGAGATAGTTGTGTTTTATAGCTGTTTGAGTAAATAAAATTCAGTCCAGGCTTTGGTCACTAAACCAGTTTTATAAAGACAACAACAATAATAATAATAATAATAATAATAATAATAAAATATTTTATGATATTCATTTTTACACGTAACCCTGCGATAATGTTCATCTAAATCTTAAAACGAATAGACCTGATATACAATTTTATTTTAAACCAATATTTAAACAAGTTCATCTTTTTTCTTTTTTTACCTATTTTTTTCTTTTTTTATGTTATACTACATAAATAGCCCTGTCATACACAAGTCCACTAGAGGGAGCACTGCAATGTGTAATGAAGTGTAATGATTCTAGTCTGCTTCCCTGCTTTATTATTATTATTATTATTGTTGATAACTGAGGGTGTCTGGGTGTCTTAGCGGTTAGCACTTTCTCATCTCTCATCTCACACCTGCAGGGTTGAGAATTCAATGCACTTGGATGCTTTGAATGCATTTATGTTGCGAAAGAAGCAAAGGCCGTGTAGCGCTTTGTATAAGCAAGTGTACGCGTCTAAAGTCTCATCTATAATGCAACACAGTGTAGTGGTCGCGCGTCGTGAGGTGGTACAGTGTAGTGCACATGGTGGAGGTTGTGTGTGCCACAGTGATGCACTGAAGCGGTCGAGTGAACACATGGTGACGGAGTGTACAGTAGTGTTCACGTGTCACATGGTGATGGAGTGTAATGTTTGTTTGTCTTGAGGACATACAGTGTAGTCGTTGTTCTTGTCTTGTGCAGTGTAGTGTTTGTGTGTCGGGCAGGAATACAGTGTGGCATGTTGTCTGCGGTCCAGTGTAGTGTTTGTCTGCCACACTGTGATTGATACAATGTAGTGATTGAGAGTCGAGTAGTGGTGGCGTGTAGCGTTCGTGTACCGTGCGGGGATACAGTGAAGTGGTCGCATGTCACGTGAAGATTCAGTGTACAATGTTACCTGCCGTTAGAGTGAGGTTTTTATGTGTCACGTGCAGATACAGTGTTAGTGGTTACATTTCACATGGTTGTCACGTGTCACGCTGTGGTAGAGTACATGATCGCAGTGCGACAGTCTAGTGGTCATGTCCGTGTAGTGGCACAGTGGAGGGGTTGGATGTCACACAGAGATGCAGTGTACCGTGGGGTGTCTGGGGGGTAGAATGTAGTGGTTGGTTGTCATGTGGTGGTACAGTTTAGCGTTGGATAGAATGTAGCGGTTATGTCTCGTGCGGAGGTATAATGTAGTCTGTTCATGTTGCACAGAGCCACAGTGGAGTTGTTGTGTGTCGTGTGGTGTAAAGGTTTAGTGGAGTGGAGTTTAGAGAGTGTAGTGTTTGTGTGTTGTGTGGTGCAATGGTTGGGTGTCATGTGTGGATAGAGTGTAGTGTTCATGTTTGGCGTGGGGTCACAGTGCAGTGGTCGTGTGTGGTGCGGTGGTGATGCAGTGTAGTGGTCGTGTGTCACTCTGTTGCATACAGTTAGACGTGCAGTGTTTCCCTGTCTGACACGAGAACAGTAAACGAGCATCATCCTGTAGCACCGCCCGACACATGACCACTACACTGTATCAGCGCACCACACAAAACCACTACACTGTATCACTGTGCGGCACGTGACAACCACACGTCATGCGACCACTACACTGTATCACCATGTGACACATGACCACTACATTGTCTTCTGAATGACACAAGGCCACTGCACTGTATCTCTGTACGACACACAACCAACACACTGTTGCATCGCCACATGACAGGTGACCACTACACTGTGCCACTCACGACAACTACACTGTATCACCACATGACACACAAAGATGCTGTTTCAACAAGTGACACACAACCACTACACAGGATCACTGCACAATACACAAAATAACCGCATGACACATGACCGCTACACTGTACCAACGCACTTCAACCCCTAACGTGGATCCCTGCGTGACGACGACCGTGTATCCCTGTGCGCGGGCGTCTGTCGACACGTGACATGCGACTCCCACACCCTACCCGCGAGTCATCAAGGCATTAAGAGCTTGAAATATTTCACTTTACATGAATAAAATTGCAACACCAGTTTCACGTTTTGAATCAAATGATTCAAAAATAAACTTTTCCATGACATTCTGTTAGCGATGCACTGTGGATGTACATGATAAACAGATCACACATTTATTTTCCTAAGACTGGCCTCAGCGGGGAGGCCTCCATGTAAAGCTGTGACATGTGAGCCACCGCGGGGAAGAAACCCCAGGGCTAGTGTGCACTACGCTTAGGTGGGCACAAAACATGCCAGCAAAATGCCCCCTACAGCGTAACAGAGCAACAGTGTGTGAGCACCTTGTGAATCGTGACATATGCACGTGTCTTTGCTTTTCAGGTCTACAGCATGTGAAGATTTGTGGAGGCTACAGTAATAGGATGTCCTCAGTGTAACAACAGCTGAGTGTCTAAAAATGGCCTTTTTTATTTCTTATTTCTTTATCTTATATCCGTTTGTAAGCAAGTGGTAGATTTCTTTTATCGGTCATGGATTTGTGTTTACTTTTGCTTGTACAATCTGCACCATGTTCTTGCCAGACAAAATAATAAATCTTCATATCTTCATTTGTTTTCTGTAACCAATTAATTTTGGTATGAGTTTAGGCATTCTGTAGCCTAGCGCGCGCGCACACACACACACACACACACACACACACACACACACACACACACATATATACACACAGAAATACACAAACATTTACACTTAGGGAAATTTAGGGAAACCCGGGACTGTATTTTGGGGTTTTTATGTAGCCAGAGAAGCAGGAACGCGGTTAGTATTCATAGAGCTTCAGCTTGTGTCTATCAAATCACTGACTAGACATTTAAATGAGTTGCTTCTTGCTCAGTAACCAAGTTTCCAGAAAATGTCTCTGTTTCAAGGTTTTCTCACTGAAGTTCTTACTTATTACATGCAAATTTCTATCCACATTTTCCCTCAATCCTTCACATGTTTTCTTCTGTCCTTGCTTTCTTTCCTGTTCTGAGCCCCTGACACTCTTTTTATTTTTTTTTCGACAGGTTGACCACAGGAAGCTACAAAGCCCTGAAATCTTAAGTGCCCATTTTTCCCCCACTGATTTGGGGGCCCTGGGTGTAGCGCCCCCTGTGTGAAGCAGCTGCAGATGTTGCATATCCCATTTTGCACCTCTAACATTTTTTTTTTTTTTATCTAAATGAGGCCTCATATCCCTATTCCTGGAAAAAAAGAAGACATTTTCAACCACTGATTCTAAAAATCTTACTTTATATTTATTGATCTATTTATAACTTTATGAACCAGATATCATGTTATTCATGAGTAAGCAGTAAACAAGCCATTTATGTCTCAAAATAAAACCTGCAATCGAAATTAAGAAACTTTCATTGACAGATGTGACTATTAGCCATCTAACAACAGTTTATCGTTCCTACTTTCCTTTTGGAGTTTATTACGTTCCAGAAACATTAGGGGAAATTATTGGGGACGTTATCACAATCTTTTGTGAAGCCAAAGGGTCTCAGATTGCAAATTAACCAGCATGTAATTATAATGACTATTATTTTCCTGCCACAAAAAAAGATTGTGCTGATTTGTTTAATAGTGTTTATGCCATGAGCAGGATTGCCAGGTCCCACATATGGCAGGTACAGACTGCAAATTAGAAAGACGCACAAATAATAACATGCCATATGAAGAAGAATAAAATATCTTACTTTTTCCGAACGAATGCAGCCAGTAGCTTCCCACTTCTTAAACAACCATGTCGGAAGACGTATTCCGTGTTTCAGAAGGATCAAATTATTGGCCTGCATTGAGCACAGAAAACAACTAAGGAGATGTTGAAATGACCGGAAGTATGTTTAGAACTGACAAACACACTATTAAAACCTGTAAGCCTCAACTTCACTGAAGAAAACCCCATGAATGAGTGTAATCTGAGGTCACTGAAATGTTTGTAGAAAAACGCAAGTAGAAATCAGTGTTATGTTTAATAGTGGAAGTTAGAACATTTCCACATATAAAACATGACATGAACTCACAAGATCGGGACTAAACAGCTGTCCATAAGAGAGTGTCCATTGTTAGAAAGACTCAACAACAACAACAAACTGTTTGTTAGAAGGCATAAAGATTGGACTCTGGAACAGTGGAACAGGGTAAGAAGGGAAGCGCATGAAGCGATGCAGCCATCATGCATAGTGTCCACTGTGATCTGGGGTTGTTTCGGTTGCTCAGGTCTAGAACCAGCAACGTTATGTGGCAATAAAATAAAGTTATTTTATTAGAGGTTGTGTTATCACATCTTTGGAGCTTTTCTTCCCTGATGGCACAGACATTCATTCAACACTCAGACTGTGAAAGAGTGGATCTGGGAGCATGAGGAATCGTTTTCACACGTGAACTGGACACCGCAGAGCGCTGACCTTAAGCCCGTAGAAAGTCTTGGGAATGTGCAGGAGAAGACTTTATGACGTGGTTCAAATATCCCATCATTAATACAACACTTCAGACTGAAGAAGCTGCTCGGATGAGTAGTGAAATGTCCAGTTGACAAGACTCGATTTCCAGATAACCTCACCTGGATGATACAACTGGAACAAACAAAAGGGGTTTGAATACCTATGGAAGCGGTTTTCTCAGTCTTTCCCCAGGTTTTCATTAAAAGATATTGAGCCTTGACTTAAAATGTACTTTATATTTAAGAAGAAGAAAAAATGGGTGTATATATAACTGTTTTTTGTTATATAGTGTATGTAACCATTTTCTTTGTGAACAGACCCTCTGTGGGCTGAAACACCTTGTTGATGGCCTGAGCTGGTCTTGAGCTGACGGAAAGTTTATGGTAATTCAAATAAGCAGTTTATACAACAATTCATTACTCATTAAACAAGTTTACATGATTTTAAACCCACCAAATAATTAATGCACATGTCCCATACAGGATTTCTGTTATAACTCTAAACATTTCTGCCACTGTGGAAAACATCTTCAAGATTATAACACAAGACTGTAAAGTCCAGTCACATTCAGTTGCTCCTGCCAATAGTAGCAATTAGGAATGATCTCGATGCCTGAATCGCTGCTTCCTGCTCAGTCAAACTCAGATGTTTGAGAGAAAAAAAGAAAAAAAAAAACACATAAAATATATAGGAATTTCAAAGTTATTCCACAGCTAACCTGCTTCATCACCTGTCATCCAAGAGGAAGCTCCACCTTTAAAAATATGACATGACACACACCTGTTTCATACCTTCAAAATGCAACATGCATTCAGTGCTGTTTTGTCATCACTCTTAGATACTTTCTTTCATAGAGTGAAAAAAGATGAACTAAAAGTTTATTTGGAGGATCAACGGTATCTAGATTTTTAACCCATCAAGGGATTTTAATGTGTAAACCCTGGATAAACATCAGGTTTTGGCATAAGGTTTTATTATTTGTTAATATTCTTCACAAACATTTAGTTAAAAGCAGAAACACTCAAATGATTAATCTAAACACTTATGTGCATATTCCAGGCCGGAATTTCCCCACTTATCTACAATTTATAACAAGATTTCTTTTCAAATATTAACAAAATAATGTGTGTGTATATATATATATATATATATATATATATATATATATATATATATATATATATATATAAATAAAATGGCACCACACAATTGTTACAGAACAAAAAAAGTTTTTCATTACTTTGTGAACACTGATGGGTCGACTGGTTCAGTCTAAAAAATAAAGTATGTACACCAATTAAACATTTAGATTCGTGGTTTTCGTTATTTATTTATTTAATCGACCATGTAAACTGTTGATTTCATTTCTATTACATCTAATCTTATTCAGTTAACAGGCCAAAGAGAAATAACTTTTTATTTTGATAAATATATTTATCTGAAATTATTTTTATGGGAGGTTTATAAAGCTCCTTGAGACAATGGGCTTGGCAGTTTGCCTGTATTAATATGGTCTTTCGTTGTGTCCTTTTGCAGTAGAATTCCTGCAAAATCATGTTTCCTT
Source organism: Clarias macrocephalus (assembly GCA_011419295.1). Classification (NCBI taxonomy): domain Eukaryota; kingdom Metazoa; phylum Chordata; class Actinopteri; order Siluriformes; family Clariidae; genus Clarias; species Clarias macrocephalus. The sequence continues at coordinate 45,011 of JAAGKR010002664.1, read as the reverse complement.
TTTAAACAATTTACTTGCAATTAACGCTGCCCCAATTGTTCCTATTAATTCATGAATATCCATTGTTTCAGAGCAGAAGGATGAATAATAAATGCAAAACATAAAAGGATTTGTTTGAAGTTTCAGGATTGATTACTCCAATGTAAAGATGATGAATGTATTTAAATGATCCTCACTTTATAGAACATTGAAAATGTTTTCAGTTTAAATGACGTCCAGTGGGTTTAACTATTTTTGAAGATGATGTTGGAAGAATTCTACATTGGTCGTTTTTCATTTGATTTATCGTTAAACTACAGTCTCATTTAATTACGTTTTATGCACTTTGACCAAGACTGAATTCGCAGTAAGGGATTTGATAATTTGTTTAGCCATTTGGTTTTAATGCCAAATGTAAAGAGATCAACTTCAAGAGCAAGTTCAGATATTTGCTTTCACCACGTTTATGAAGTATGTAATTCTCCCCACAAAAACATCCTATAATTCAATAGTCCTAGTTAGTTTTAGTTTTAAACTTTTGTGCTACAAAATATTGTAATAAAAATACCCATCAAAACATTTAAATTAAGATTAAAAGAGAATTTTCCAGTGATCGTTTGTAGTAAATGTCTTCAATGTGAAATGATTCCGTCAGATTCAACTGAATAAACCAGACAAGGTGTAAAATATAAAGAAATTAACCTTTATTGTGTATCATTATTGCTCATAAAAAAATTGTATCATTTTGCTAAACAGATTAAACAGACAGAAATCGCTGAATCTCGGTGTTTTACAAGCTGTAACTGTTACCAGAGTTCAGCACCGCCATTTTCTGATTTCAGCCTATAGACCGAATTCACAGAAGAACTTTCGAGAAACTGACGAGAAACATGGAAAAGAGCTACTGAAGGAGACAGTCAGTGTGAATAAATATACGTCTGTGTTCCTTCGACTCCTTCAAAAATCATAAATCGAAGCAAACCCGCGGTTTGTGAGCTCCTCAACTTCTCTTTTCACTTGAATCAAACATGGCGCTTGAACAGAAAACATCCATCCATACATCCGAGTTATTACGGCGCCGGGCACCGCGTCAGGCGGCTGGAAGCAGGGACAAACCTCGCGGTCCTTGTTCAACTTCCGATACAACAAACATTTAGTACGAAAAAGACGGGCGACTTACACATTGTGTTCATTAGGTCCGTATTCCTAAAACGAGACTTTATTTCTCTCCATACCATCGGCAGCGTGTGGCTGTAACATTAGTCATATAGACCATAAAAAACTTCATCCCTGAGTGTGTTGTGGTACTAATTTGATTATTGCCGGTATAATCGATGTGTAGGCTGAAAAACTTTTCTTACAAAAAAAGAAAAGAAAAAAAAAAGCCCCGTGTTCACCGAGCGCGCGCGCGCACACCGAGAGTGTGTAGCCTATAGAACATGTCAGATAACAGGCGGGGTAAAGACCCCCACCACACACACACACCCTCCCTCACCGCACACATGGGCCAATGACACGTTAAATATTACTACACAAAAAGTTGCGATAAATGTGTTTAAAATACACATATTACAAAACATTATATTATTATTATTATTATTATTATTATAGAATAATATTATTGTTAATAATAATAGTGCAGGTTAAAAAGGCATCACTAAATATACATTATGTAGGTGACTGTAAGATAAGACATCCAAGAATGTTTGGAGAGGCAACTGTACACGGGCATAGTTATAATACGTACACACTTGGTTAATAAAGTAAGAATTCTATAAGGTTAAAATACCAACTCAACCCCTAAGTGAAAGCTGCCTTTTCTCCCGCCCGGATTCGTATCGAATAGCACGGAATAAACCAATGAATAGACGGTTCTGTGCGTGAAGGGGGCGTGGCGATGGGCGTGACAAGGGGCGAGATGCGCGTTCCTGGTTGGTTTTTCATACCAACCAATCAGAGCGCTTCATACGTCCCCCATTCTCTGTGTGTGTGTGTGTGTGTGTGTGTGAAAGAAAGAAAGAAAGAAAGAAAGAGGGAGATTGTTTACATTGTTGATTTTTTATTTTATTGATTGTTTATAAGTTAAATATCTAATGGTAATAATCAATAACAAATTAAGAATTAAACATTACGAAGGAAAATATATAAGGAACTCTAACAAAAACAAAAAATAGTAACTAACATTAGCCAGTAAAACCAACACCACACCAAAGTACACACATACACACCAGGGAAGGAATTCAGGAGGAACGGTGATGTGCTTATGGTATAAATAAATAATAATAATAAAACTTTTTATGAATACATGTAACACAGCAAAAATACCTCATTTGGGACAGGACATGCCTCCAGAGGTGAGTACCAATTTGGATTCAGGAAAATGTGTCTGTCGTTGGGAACTTGAACCCTGTCTGATTTCATATTTGGGAATCTGTGTATTAAAAATAAAATGACAGGTAAATACAACTGTGTATTTAAATCTGCCTGTTCCATTCTTACAAGAACATAGTAAAGGAATGCTGTTTTCATGATGAATTTGACTTCATAAGTACACTAATTCATGGCAAAGATTTAGACAGCCGCTGTCTATAATGAACACAAAATTCCAATTAAATTTGTTGGTAAAGTTTTTAACTTTTAACAATAGAAAGTTTCACAAAGCAGCTTTACAGAAATACATATCTCAGAGGTCTAATTTATATTCTACATAGATGATAGTCTCCTATTGAACAGCCCCTATGGAACATGGACAGACTGGAACTTATGTTAAGTTATAATATTCCAAAAAGTATTTTGATCTCTGTGAATGAAATAGAAATTTGTCTAAGGAAACAAAGACAGTCAGAGAGAGAGAGAGAGAGAGAGAGAGAGACTAATCACTCCATCAGAATTATTATTTACATGTAAAAACTTGTCTTGTATAATATTCTAGTAGAACAAACAATATCCATACAGATGTTCAAATAATAATATTCTACAACATGTTTCATGTTGGAAAAATCTTAAAAGTAGTGACCCCTACACTCCATTGGAAAGCTCTGAAAAACTAAAATTTAAACAAAAATAGCAATCCTCTCACTCAGTCCTGATCCTGAACCATTTTTAACCAAACCAATATACCAACATTTACTATGCTCACTAAATCATCTTAAAAAATCCTGAGACCAAAACAAAACAGCACAACAGACAATTATGACACAACAATAATACAGCACCAACATTTACAGAAAATATATGTGTAAGCGCTATGATAATGCAGTGGCACACTGCCTATACAGAATAATGGCTAGTGACTTAGTTAACACTGACTGGCTATAGAAAGGAGCAAAGGAGCTTTTGTGAAGGACGTACAGCTGTGCAATCTATCAAATCAGGATGAGATTTATTGCTGCAGAGGAAAACACACCTTCTGAATGATGGCTTGACATTCATTAAAACAGTTTTGCACAAAATATGTTGACTTTAACAACCAAATATTCTAATACAAAAAAATATATACAATATATTATAGCAGTGTGCAAGATGGGGTGTACATTCACAGTCTTTACTTTTGAGCAGTTCCCACATTACACTTTTGTAGAGCTTTAAAATGTGATTATTTTCTGTTATATTAATATTCACATGCTTTTAACCAGATCTGTGTTAATACAAATGTGACTTTCATTTTGATAGCTTACTTAGAAATGTTTATTTATTTTTATTTTTATTTTTTTTTTAGTTCTCTTCATGTGTGAAAGCGTGGTGTGGAATTGAACTTTTTTTTCTTCTTTCCAATTTCTTGCAGGAAGTGACGAATCTTATGTCTTCGCTTTACTTACAGGAGCCGCATGGTTCAGTGTCAGTGCTGTTCTAAGCCCTGTTCCCCCATGTTGGAAAACATCACTTTCCCTACAGGCAGAGGGAAGTATAATAGTTTTCACTAAAACCATTAAATGGCAGAGTTTAAACAAACATTAGAACTAGAGGTAAAAAACAAACAAAAAAACAAACAAACCTTAAGTCAAAGCTGGTAATCTTTTCTCTTACACTGACATACAGTAACATGCACACAGCATACAAATATAGGCCAAGGAGCAAGGGGTAGTCTTACTACGTGTGTGGCAGACTGTTTCACTCCATGCAATTTGGGAAGTAGGTATAAGAGTTAAAACTGTGTAAGATGTATTTCAGCTGACTAAAAAGTTAACATGATATAATTAAATTTATGTTTTTTCTTCTTCTTCACAGCCTTTCTATCATGCAGGATGTGTTTTATGAATATCAGCCCCTCCCCCTCTGTCCCTATACGGCAGGTCTCCATAGGCTTACCCCACACCCCGCCCCCCGCCTTTCCCGTTGTGTACGCGCCACGCCGCTTTACTACATCACCGACAGCCAATCACGAGGCAGGGAAAAAAAGTTCGCCGAAAGGAATTACTACGGGAGTCCACACGGAATCCCTCAGTCCACACAGCCAGGTTTTACCTCACATCCAGTCCCTCCTCCCGCATACAGTCCTCAGCACTGCATCCTTTCACAAGTTCTGCACGTATCCTAATTGATCAAGCGGCACTGATTTGCACTGTGAACACGTGGCTGATTAAAAGAAGAAGAAAAAAAACGGAATAGCTGCGTGTTTTTAATCCCATCGTCTTCTCTTCTTTCAGTTTTATTCAGAGGCGGCGCCTGCATAAATGTGTGACTTTTTTTTTTTTTGATGCTCTGGTTAAGAACGTAAAAGTATTTTTTTTTTCTTAGAAGTCTGAAAAGCAGAGCGAGGAAGAGAGAGAAGTGACATGCGGAGAGATTTTACACACAGCCGGTGCGCGGGTTCCCGTCCGTCATAATTCTCTTCTATCTATCCAGAGCGAGTGAGGAGGAGAACACGCCCGCTCCGCCTGATAGACAGACACTTTCTCTCTCTCTCTCTCTCACACACACACACACACAGCGCTGCCCGTCCAAGGGACGCGATTCAAAAGGGCAGCAAACGCGGTCGTTCTTTCTTTCTTTCTATTCCTTTTCTGACCGCGCGGCAAAAATGAACAAGCTGTACATCGGTAACGTGAGCGAGGAGGCGAGCGCGCTCGACTTGGAAACTATCTTTGAGCAGTGGAAGATACCGTTCAGCGCGCCGTTTTTACTTAAAAGTGGCTACGCGTTTGTGGACTGCCCTGACGACAAGATCGCAATGAAGGCCATTGACACACTTTCAGGTGAGAACGGAGACGCGTTTCGGCACGTTGTATCCCTCCAGTATGCGCGCGCCCGCGCACACACACACACAAGCCGTTTACGCGCTTTGCAGCTGAAATGCTGTGTGAGGGAGCGATGGTAAAGGGGGAAGTGTGTGTGTGTGTGTGTGTCAATTTGACCGGTTTGCTTTTTTTTTTTTTAAATCGCGGGTTTTCCGCGCCGAGGATACAAAGTGTCCACTCTGTGCTCGAACAGGCCACATACCGCGTTTCAATGCAACCCGCTGCATTCTGTGGATGGGCGATACACACCGTCAAACGAGTGTAAAATCGGTTTTAGTTCAGACTGCTGCTCGGTCAAGCCGTTTCGCTGGGTGTATTTTTGAACGCTCTAACTCGAGCAAATCGTTTTCACTCTACCTTCGCGTTCACATAGGCGTATTTCCTTGTCACTTGCTATTTTTGTTTATGGAGATTGTGAGAAGTACAAACTGTCTCATTCGGGTTATGAACCCAGCTCCATTGTTAAACAAAAAAACTACATTCAGCGGAACCACTGACCCGCCAGGTGCTTGGCTTGGGGTGGGTTGCTGGCGTGGAGTCTGGTTCCTAAGGTGCCTTTGATTATCTCCTAACACATTTTCAGACGTCACGAGGGACCGAACAGGCTCTATTTCACATGCTGATGTGTACAGACTGCGGGACTCGGGTGTTAGTTTGCGTCCCCGTTCTGCTCCGTAAGGCGGTTTCCCGCTTGTGTTCGACTGAGGCCTGCTCGTGGTGGTGCAGGGGGCAACTTTGTCTTCCATGTTTAACCTCCAGATAACGAGCAAAATCTCAAAGACGAGATCATCGCTCATCAATTTACACTTACGATGTGAATCTCATTTATTTCCAGTAGTGCCCTTAAAATAAAAGACAAACGTGATTCCCTCCCCCCCTACGGTTGCAAACCATTTTATCAATAAAATTATGGCTTTCACTTAAAATGTTGTTTTTTTTTTTTTTTCAGGAAAAGTAGAACTTCATGGAAAACTTCTAGAGGTAGAGCATTCTGTCCCCAAGCGTCAAAGGTAATTCGGATTCACAGATTAATCTCAACTTTTTCGCTGAACAGAAAATTGCGTCTATGCTCGTGTATTAGTCCTGGTGACATAATGTTCCTAGCTTCAGTGTTCTCGCTGCATTGTGTCCTCAGATTGCTTATAACTTGGTATTTCGGACACCATAATGAGCGAGATGTGTGTGTATGGACATGTTTTGGCCTCAGTCAAAGCTTCTGTTTCTACGCCTTAAACAAATGCACGGCTAATGTTCCTTCAATAAACAAGTGAATCCAATCCTTCAATAAACAAGTGAATCCAAGCCGTCGGGGGAAAAGGCCGCAAGAAACCCGGCCCACGCGCGCGTTCGCCCACAGGCCCACGCGCTGTACTGGTGACCATTGAAGAAGGAACTGCTTTTTCCTCGTGCCCCCTCTCGCTTCCGCTCGTGTCTGCTCATGCGCGGTGTGTCAAGTCCCCACAGCGCCCAGGCACCGAGCGGGTTCGAGGCCTAGTTGAGAAAAGCAGCTTTAGCTTAAACACGGCCAGTCCACTCGCTGCACCTCCGTCTAATTTGTGTGATAAGCAGTGCTGTTCAGTTTAACACCAACTTTGTGTGTGTGTGTGTGTGTGTGTGTGTGTGTGTGTGTGTGTAAGACAAACGCGAGGTTTACATTCGGTGTGAATTTAAACGAAGCACGTTACAAAAATATTTTCACGTCAGGACGGGAGGAATTTGACGGAAATATTCAGTTTAATAACGAGGCTGATCTGTGTGTGTTCACGATTCGGCTGCGTAATGTTGCTAAAAAAAAAAAAAAAAACTAAAATAAAAATTTGCAAGATGCTCCTAAGTGAAATGTCCTGGAATCCGTACAAACGCTACACAGCATTCAGTAAAAGCTTCCATTTTAAAATGGCGAGTCTGTGGAGATCTGGGTACAATTAAATCCAACCCCACCCTAAAAATTGTCCCCTTTATTCTGCTTGTACGCTTTTGTGTGTCTGTACCTGGACAGTATTCACGTGTTATTATTATTATTTTTTTTTAATGTTGATTGATTTAATTATTGCACCATTTTTTTTTTACTTAAAAAGGATCAAAGTGGCATTACGAAAATATTTTTTTAAATGTATGTTTGTAGGCTGTGCTGATATTTAAAGTGTGTGGTATGAAGGTGTATCGACCTCAGTACAGGAATTAGTTAGGAATGTGTGTCAGAGGTCATGTATGTAGTAAACTCGGGTTTGAATGTAGGTTTGGGCCCCAGTACACACAGGGAGGTAAAAGCTTGAGAAATCCACTGCATTCCACCCAGTGAGGGACCATTTGTTAGAGCCACACAGTCATGACACAGCACAAGGTTTTGTGCGCGTTTCATGTGATTTGTATCATGTATGTAGAAATTTTGGATAACCCTGTTTTTTTTTTTTGCTCTTTTGCCTTTTTTCTTAAATGAAGGGGGGAAAAAGGGATTCCTCTCATTAGAGTAGTCACTGTGGTTTTGGAGACTGGAGTCAGTAATTAATTAGAAAATCAGAGCAGAGTTCATAAGTCAGCCTGGAGTGTGTGTGTCGAGTCTGCGTAAGTGGTGATATTCTTTGGAACTTTACTATTTTGGTGCTTTTGTCTTCGCTTTTGCTATTGCTGGGTTCTCCTGGGGTTTCTGTGACCCTTACCGTTGTTTGTCTGGAGGCCGGGTAGTATTCAGAGTAGATCAGGATTTTTGCAAAAATCTAAAACAATTTTTATTAAACATGGCAACTAATTTAATTACAAAACGTGGTCGTCAAAACGTGTAAAAGTTGCTACTGGGTCAGTCTTGTTGTTTTCAATAGCGTGTTGGTCAAGTTATGCATTTTAAATAAATGAAATAATTAAATCTGAGGTTATGTAGGATGGAGCTTATGATCAATTCTAAGTCAAATGTAATAGTTAATAAACACCATGTTTTCTCAGGGATCCTGAATATTATTTGATTCTTCTTCACGTCATATGTCTGTGTAGACTGATGATTAGCTGTAAAGTTAAATATGACTGTTTTTAATATGCCTTGTTTTGGTTTTATATGCTGCTTTTTAAAGGGTAATTGTTGGTTTTGTGTTACTGTACAGTTCTTTTCTGTTTGGGGAATTTTTTGTCCAGGAATATATTTATGGTGTATTTCATTAAAAAAAAAAAAGTTAATTTGTGTGGAACAAATGGACAATTTAAACTGGGTAATTAAAAAAATATAAGTCAGTAAATGTTGGTGCTGTGTGACGAGTCAATATTTTATTATTTCTAAGACTCATTATTTTGGGAGTTTTGTTTGTGCTTCATGTAACCGTCTTGAGTTAGTGTGGGTTATGAATTCTGTTGGCACAAGGCTCACACTGAGGACTTTCATAGTTTTTAACAAGAAAATTGCTCCTACCCCCAGGTAACATGTAGTTGCATGTGGGGTAGTCAAGAAAGGCCACCAAATTGAAAAATAATCTGTTATAGATGGTCACAAATCTTCTAAACACACTTGCACACACGCACAAAATTAATTCATGTCTGCAGGCTACCCCGTCACTATAGTAACCATACCCCACCCCCGAGGGCGAAAGGGGGCTCCTTCATCCGGAAATGGGGCACTAAGAGCTTGCCCATCCCCTACACACACACACACACACACACACACACACACACACACACACACACACACACACACACCGCGCTCTTCTATAAGTTAATCCACCAGAGAAGAAATGTCCATAATGCAGGTCAGAACTGGGGGAAAACGCCGTTCCTTCTAGTTTTGTAGAAAGAGGATTTAAAAAAAAAAAAAAAAAAAAAAGATTAAAATGTAAGCATAGCTTGTGTGCTAGCAGATATTTATGGCTTGGATTATAGAGGTCTTTGCAAAAAAAAAAAAAAATCTGTTTTTATGGTGTAATTTTAGAGATTTTTGAAGTTTGCAGCTATTTTTAACACTGGTCATTACAAAACATTACCCCTGATAACAGTGTCGTACGTTTCAGGCGAGCAAATGAGCAGCTCTGGCACTATTAATCTGGACTAAGCACAGACTACATCATAATGTGTCTCTATCTATATAATAAATGTGTCAATGCGGTTGCTCTCGCAATTACACAACAAAAGTAATTTGTGTTTGTCAATCCCTTATCATGCACATTTTACCAAAGTGTTTTAATTTATTCCTTTCTCAGGGGGGCTTTATTAGACAATAGGTTACATGCAACAGGGCATTTTTTTACATACAGAAGCCAGATATGGATTTATTTATTTATTTTTCGGCTGTCCAGTTGAAGCTGTAATTGTCTAGTCGTCTGTCACTTTGGTGCCTTTTAGATATTTTACCTAAAAACGTTATATAATTTTAGTCAAGTTAAAAAAATAATAATAAAAAGCTCTTCCCACCATCCTAATAAATTGTCTACATTTGCTTTATCACTGACCATCCAGGATGTTTATTAAAATTGTAAACATTGTTAAACTCCTTCATCCCCTCTGCACTGTGTTCTTCTAAGAAATGCACAGAAACTGTGTGTTCAAGGTTAATTATTGAACATTGACGTGTGTGCATTTAGCAAATATCGATGGAAATGTGTAAACGCGCATGAGATTTATGGGACCGAGTCTGACCTACCGCACGCAGCAAGGCTGAAGCTGGATACTGTGCCACCCAAAAACCAGGTTGTAAAATAAAAATGTACCTCTTAACATGTATACATGTAACACATGTATATATATCACATCCCCCAAACCTTTTACTGAATCAAGATGCACATTTTTATCCCCTGTTAGAGAGTTTTGTCCTAAACCCTGGCGGTATTAAACGGTTTGAGCTCAGCTGACCACCGACACCTATTGGAATAATTAGTACTTAAGATGTTTTGATTTTTATTGAGTTTAAACTTGATCTACTTTGGCTGTTGTTCATGTGTCAGTAAAGTAGTTTAAACCTAAAGCCTTACTGGAGACATGGTGTCACAATTATAAGCTTGATTCTGCCACTTACATGAACATTAATAACCTACAATATACACAGTGATCATGGCCGAGGTCAATGCTCAGGTGCAGTATGGCGTAGAGTACATTAACTGTGACAGGTGTGTGTGTGTGTGTGTGTGTGAGAGAGTGTGTGTGTGTGTGTGTGTGTGTGTGTGTGTGTGTGGGGGAAAGAGAGCCGGAATGAATTACTTCTTGTGCTTCAGGCTACACTACGTATATACAGTGTTTCTTTGCGATATCATTGGTTTTCTTCAAATTCCGACATGGTCCTGCTGCCTTGTTTTCGTTACAGCCTTCGCAACTCGTCGTCGTCCTGTTTTATACAGTAGTTGATCATATAACGCAGAGGCTGAAAATAAAAAGCTAGTTGAATTAATCCGTATTTTCATTTAAAGCTGTAAATTTTTATAATAGAAGATACATTTTAAATGCAAAACTTATTTAAGTGTGAACATATTTATGTTTGATTGTGTACAAATTCCTGATTGAACTAAAAAATTTGTTCGAGACTTAACAGATTTGTTCTGGCAAACACTTGGCCTCAGTTAATACTGAATTTTCCATTTTCTATATAACTACTGATGGGATGATTCACCTGAATCCCTCCATAACTCTGTACCTCATGTTTATCTGCTCAAGAGCCAAAAATGTAGTCAGTAATTTTTTTAAAATAATTATTTTTTTAAAAGATACTTTACATAAACACTCACCTTACAAAATTATTCCCAGCTTAATTACATTTAGGTTCATTAAATGACTTTATTCTATAAAATGGAATCCATTCAGTACTTTGAGTTTAACACGAATCATTTTAAATATTACTATTATACCATCCTGGCTCTTTCCTGTACAAAAAAACAAAACAATCGGTTTGTAAAAAAAGTGCCGCGAGTTTCTTCCCGCTGCTTGTTGTGAGGCGTGAATGAGCTGCCTGTGATGTGGTGATGCCGGGATGTTCCACTGACTTTGTGTTTTTATTCTTTCTCTTAAATTCCTTCCTCAGGAGCTGTAAACTGCAGATCCGAAATATCCCGCCACACATGCAGTGGGAGGTGAGTGTACGTTTGTAACTTAAGTGAAGTCACACACCGGACTGATCTCAGAACTGAAATCAAGACTCTCACTGTTGAGATTGGATTTGTATTCATTTCATTACACCACTGTGTCCTGGGCTTCCTTTTATGTAAAATCATCTTATCGATATGTTCGTATCTTGAAATGCTGTCGTATTATGTTATTTCTAAAAAAAAATAATAATAATAATAACAGCATGCGTTCGTGACCTGAGCTTAAATACTTCAGTAACGACTGAGTCTGATTCGTTACACCCACAGCACATTCGCCCAGCAAAGTGCTTCGCCGTTTCACCTACGAGCTCCTCGTCTTTTATCGTGACTGATGTCTGGTCTGTGTTGGGTGTCGCAGGGCGTCTCTGTCGCGCCCTTTCGTGCTTGTTTTGTTGCGTTCAACCATAAATGGGTCCTGGTTCGGACATTAGTGACCGGAGGCTCGGACATGAAATTTTATGCCAAAAAGTAACTTGATGGTGGCAATATGGAAAACTGTCAGTCAGTGTTAATCGCTGCTATATCGCTCGGCTCTGTTACAGTTTGTGCTCCGTAATATTTAGTTACACGTTCACAACTAAAGCAACTTCAGTCTAGAAATGTGGTTATATCCCCCAAATTCCCAGGTTCTGCAGTCTAAAACCAGGCCCAGGTTAGAGGCTCTATGTCCATCAGTTTTCTTTTCTTTTCTTTCTTTTTTGTTTTTTTTGTTACACTTCTGTGAATTAAAAATGTTGTGTCATATATTTGTATTGGGAACGTTACTGTGCTCTGCTATGAAAATGTTTAGATGCGTGAAACTGCCAGCAGTTAAGTGACCAAACTGGCTGTTTAATATACAGTCATATAATAACTTGCTGCTGTTTTAGACCTGCTAAGGACTTTATGTATTCGTACAGTTGAGTAATATAATGAGCTCATGCAATGTGTAGTTGGTATCCAAGCTGTAAAAAAAAAAAAAATAAATAAAATCTCAGTTTCAGTGTCTGTTTGCGAAGTTCTTAAACGCAGTATTGTGGTTCTAATCCCTTTTGACTTTTGGAGCTGTTGCTTGTTATGGCTGACAGTAAAATTCCGGATTAAATGAAGATATGGTGCTGTAATTAATTGTGTTCTAGCATGCCTTTTAAATATTCGCCAGTTTAGATTTACTTTGTTTTTTTTTTTTGACAACTTAAGCTTCAGCATTAATGGCACCGTTTTCTAATTTTCCTCTGACACGACTCGCACCACACCAACCTGAGCTCTAGCACTCTCTAAGCAGATGCTCCTACAGGGAAGTTTGGGCAGAAGGTTTCACACTGTTCTTATTTACTTAAGTTCGTGTACAACAGAAAGGAAGAAAAAAAGGAGGAAAGTAATAAGCGATGTGGTTTTGCTATGTGAGCGCTGATGAACAGATTCTAGGTTTATCCAACCGCTTGGATGACCACAGGCTCGGTGTGCTGGCCTCGTCTCTTTAGATTTCAATTCCTGAATGGAGTAACACACACACACACACACACACACACACACACACACACACACACACACACACACACACACACACTTCTTCATTCATGTTCCTATTATTTGTTCTGTGATTCCTGTCTGATAAGGCAATAAACCATTATTTTTAAAATGATTGTATCCTGATATTGTAGTCCGATGTATCTCGAGTTGAACACAAACAAATACTGCCTGCTATATTCTTTTTTATATGCAAAGCAGCTAATTAAAATGGTGGTGGTTCCATCAAAAATTGAGATTTTGAATGTTTTCCAACTTGTGCTTGCAGAATGTTTTGGTACTTTACTATGGCCTGATAAAGGGGTCAAGTGTGGATTTATTATTATTTTTTTCTGCATCAAATGCAGCTGAACCTCTGTCTCAGACCCGTGTGCTTCCCGATCGATCAGTTCTGCAAATACAGAAGACGATTACTGATTGTTCGGATATTGTCGTCATCACTAATCAGATGCGTCAGAACCGCAGGTGGAACAGGGATTTATTTACGTTACTGCAAGTGACTTGTCGTCTGCTTTAAATGGACCATCCTAATCTTCTCAAACGGTTTTTGTATGAATTACTCTTACTTGTATCTAGTAAACACCACTTCAGCTGGTCACCCGAGATGGAGCAATTCACAGACATCTGAGCGCTTTGGGAGAGTTTTGTGTATTTCTAGAATATCCAAGTTTACCGTGTGCGACTAAAGCACTTTAAATTCTCACCTTGTGTCCAATAGCATTTTTTTTCATATTGCTATTTTTTGTTTATATTATAAATATATGATATGATGATATGATATGTTTGGGTGTCTTATAAAACATTAGTGTGTCTGCCTGGAGTTATAATGTAGGTGGTGAAATATCCTTTAACAAGGGTCAAAACTTTGAATGAATATTTTGGATAAAGCTGAGAAATCACTACCTGGTGTTTTTAATTATTATTATTATTATTATTATTATTATTATTATTATTATTATTAATAAGCAGCACAAGCTATTCCTTCGATCCGTGTGTCATGCAGTGTAACTTGTCTGAAGTGAGCAGCAGATTTTAATGAATGAAAACATATTCAAACTTTATTTCAGCTAAAGTGTGTGTGTGTGTGTGGGGGGGGGGGGGTCATGAACTTTTTTAAAATTTTATTTATTTATTTTTTAACTCTGACTGTCTGTGAGAGATGAATATTGACCTCATCACAACAGTGAACTGGATTAGTGCTGCGGGACTAACGGACATTGCCGTATGAACCTGTGCAGTTATTTTGCTCTCCGCGAGGACTGTTGATGTTTGGTGACAAAGAAAAGCTCATCTGGTGCTTTTCTAGATATTCTAAGTAAAGTATATAAAGCTCTTAATACTCAGCAAGCCAAATGACCAGAAAAAGAAAATCACAGCTACAGTGACGTATAACTTCATTTCATAAACTAATAAAGACGAAACCGGAAACACGTCGCCTTCATGCAGCTACTTCTTGTGCCGTTATTTGCTTTGAGTCTATAAAAATAAGTTTGAATACTAAATGGTATGTTTTAAAGGTTAATTATAGCAGCTTGAATCACAATCGCCGTGTAAAGTTTAAACCAACTCCTGCAGCCCTAAACTTTATAGTTTCCATCAGTCACAGCCGAGGAGCTTCTTTTCTACTTTCTAGACAAATTCTGGAGATTTTAAAACTCTGGAATGACGCACATGGACTTGGCTAATTAAGGGACAATCGTCAGTTGTTTATTGTAAGATCTGAAGGTCGGCTGTTGTGGATCAGTTCATGCAAGAACATTATTGTCGTGTGTGTAAAAACCTGTGAAGCACCGCGATGGCTGTCGTGAAGACTTTCGCACAACAAGACCGAAACTTACCTCTGCTGCAAAAGTACATTCCAAGTCACCAGCCCCCGAAATCCCCAATTAACAAACAGCACCTCAGATTCGAGCCGTTATGAAGCTTCACAGAGCAGAAGTAGCAGATGCGCCTCAATGTCAAGTGTTCAAGGAGACGCTTGCGTAGTTTGGACGTCGTCAACATTGTTTCTCCGTCCAGTGTGAATCAATCAGGAAAGACCAAGGAATTGGGGGGGGGGATGGGGGGTCTGAACTTTTGACTGCTACTGTATTTATGTATACAGACCACCTCAATAGAAGTTTCTACTGTTTACTGTTCGTCGAGTTCAGAGATTTGACATCACTTTGCTAAACTGAGAAACTCTGAACGCAGATGCTGACTGAGGTCTCGTGGCTTCTTTCTGCTCGAGGCTGACGAGTTACTAGTTAAAGTCCGAGTCAGGTGCAGCATGAGGTGTTGCACAAATGTCCTGGTGTGTGTGCAGACTCGTGTCTCTCAGTGTCCGACTGCTGAATGTTTCTTCTGATCACAGACGAAAAAAAAAAAAAAAAAACGATGCAAAGTCAGTTATTTGTATTCAGGGTTTAAGTCATTAATTTATATGTTGAATTATAATCAATTTAAACTGATGTACCATGTAAATTTCTCATCCAAGATCAGAAAGGTTTGTTTCACTTGAATGATGTATAATGGCCAACATCACTGGATTTAAACGCCTGTAATTGAGAGAGAAATTGGGTTCATTGAGTATTTCTGCAAACTTCTGGAGCTAAAATGTTTTGCTTTATTTTTCCTCTAGCGATTAGAAAAGTTACACGCCGCAGCTGAAGCACTTTTGCCTTGGTTTGCCGGAGCTGGCGAAAGCCGAATTCACGTTGCTTAATCCTGTGCTAAATAAGCAAGAGACACGTTTGTGTGTGCGACGTTGGGATCATTGCAAATATGCTTTATAGTGTGTGTATATAAGGGGATAGAATAAAAACGACGAAAGCTTTAACGTGCGTCTGTTCAGTCTGTAAAAGTGAAATAATTACTGAAATATATTTATTAGTGGTTCACAACTGGATGCATAAAAATCATCGCATGTACCCGTGCAATTATTTAACAGCAAAAGGCCGAATATATAAACACGGCCAGGAATTTATGTTCAGATCGTCAGGAATTTAACTAGTTTGTCTGTGTTGTTGTTTTTGATATTTTTGCACCATTATTTGCTGTTAACATTTTGAATTAATTGAAATACCAAACGGTACATTTTAAAGTTGGGACACAGTTTAAATTGCAACGAGTCTAAAGAGTAGCAACGCAAACTTTACACCGTCAAATCACGCAGCTGTAATATTTGTGAAACTTTTATTTTTATTACACTCTTGTGCAGAATGGATACAAACACCAGGCTTGATTTTGTAGGTTTACTACAAAACCCCCGAAAAAAAAAAAAAAACTTCTCTGTACAATTTTTGGCCCGTACATGTACATGTATATATTTATATTATCACATCAGGGTGTGGGGGGAAGAATAATGAGCGCTGGTATTTTAAGTGATGCCACTGAAGACGGCAT
The DNA here is from genome assembly GCA_011419295.1 of Clarias macrocephalus. Classification (NCBI taxonomy): domain Eukaryota; kingdom Metazoa; phylum Chordata; class Actinopteri; order Siluriformes; family Clariidae; genus Clarias; species Clarias macrocephalus. Next base: position 28,852 of record JAAGKR010002664.1, on the reverse strand, counting down.
CTTGTTGTGTTTTGACAGCGGAATGACGCATTATAGCAGCAGCGTGTGTGCAGTGGTGTTCTGGCTTGGAACAGAAAAGTACCATTTAGTTTCTGCTTTCTGTTAGTGCCGGTCGTGTGTGTAAAATAATAATAATAATAATTATATACACACCTTAGAATGATGAACTTTATGATGTGAGCGACACTTCCTTATGAAGGTGCCACGTTCCCAACACGATTGGGCCTAAAATACAACTTGGAATGTTTGGAATGTTTGTAATTTGGGCCAAACTCCTGCACATCAGCCTGCATGATGAGCTCCGCATCCTCTAAACAATAAGGTAGGAAGTTATTACAGAAATGTCTTCATAACAGTATTTTAAATATTAGACGATTGATTTCAAACTAAGAGGTTCATAGCGATATGTTTTTAGGTTATAGCTGATCTGCTCGTGTGTTTAGTGACGTGCTTGCAGAGAACGTAATGTAAAATTTAATGCAGCCATTAAAAAAAATAAATAAATACATGAGCAATTAATTTCACATGAAGGACTAAGTGTCCGTGGCCATGCTGAGACTCCTGTTATTCTGGTTATTCACTTTTTAAAGCGTGGACTCTGTGTGCGAGCTCTTGTTCAAGCTTTGTGTCCTGTGCAAGTATCCGTATGTGGGATATACCGCGGTGTAGCACAGAGGCCCCATTTCCACTGCCAGAGTTTAAGCAAGATCAGTCTGGCATGGATTATAACCCGCTGCCCCTGTACTCTCACACGGCTGCGCCCTCCATGCGTGCACCCCCCACACACACACACACACACACACACACACACACACACACACACACACACACACACACACACACACACACACAAGCCCCCAGCCCACCATTGGACATGTTTAAATGATGGCCTGCTCATGCAGCCAATAGCTTGAGCTCCTCACTGGCAGAAGGGTTTCCCATAGTGAGGCCCGAGGCAACCAATAAGAGAACGTGAAGAGGAGCCGGAAGTAAGAGTTTAGTGGTGGATGTATAGAGGGCGTGTGCTCCTCCGCTCCTCCTGCTTATTCTTGCACTTGCTCGTGAGCCAAAAGATCCTCCGTGACAACACGGTGCTATTTAACGCACGTACGCCAGTGTAGAGGAAAAAGATGGTGTGAGTGATGGAGTCCCTGAGAAACGTCACGTAACATCAGGGGAGGCTGCGGCCGAACCTCCAGTCATTTCAGCACCTGGACCTGGATATTTGTTTGGAAGTTGATCACAGTTGATGATTGAATCATAATCAAATGCTCATGTTTTTCTTATGTATTTAAAAAAAAAAAAATTCAGTGTTGAATGTTTTAACCTCATTGTTCATTTTTGTTTGTTGTTTGTTTCCTTTTTCAGGTGTTGGATGGATTATTAGCTCAGTATGGCACAGTGGAAAGTTGTGAACAAGGTTACTACATTCACAAGACTCTCTTTCTATTATTATTATTTTTTTGTTTCCGTTCAAACACGGCTTTTAGCTTTATGCTATTTCTTTGAGCCTGATCTAGAGTGTGTTTTTGATGGATACTGTTTTTACTCGGCTCTTGTCAGGGTCTCTGCTATAAATCAACATGATGTTACAGGAATGTTTTTCTCTCCCTGTAGTCAACACTGACACGGAGACGGCCGTGGTGAACGTCCGTTATGCAGTTAAGGACCAGGCCAGACAGTGAGTACTGCCCTTTCTGTGTGGTGCCAGAAGAGTGATGTTCACAGATCAGTAGTGTGTAATAGTGTCATAACCTTCCATGTGTGGAACTTGTAACTGCTTCAACTCGCTGCTGCCACCTAATGCCAGATCAAAGGCATCGCAGGACTTTTAAACCACATGGTTCGTCGGCAGCCTGCCTAAGGTTTATAAAAGGGGGTCGTTCAAGTCAAACCAGGACTCGTGATGAACTTCCTGGTGAATGACGGCGTAAAAGTGATTGACAGAAGACTTTAAGCACGGTACGATGATGAGGGTCTTGGCCGCTACGAAGGTCCAAGAAGACTTTTGGATGAGACTCGGGTTATGCAAGACATTTGAACGGTGCGAACGTGTTTAAAGACGATCGCCGCTGAGTGGCTCGGGGGCCACGTCGTGAACGTTCAGCGAGCGATCCCTGAAAATCAGCAGATCATTTTTACGTCTCGCGTCTATTAGTGCGAGCTGTACACACACACACACACACACACACACACACACACACACACACACACACACACGCGCATATATTCACAAACACCACTTGCACATCGCAGGAACTCTGCTGGAAGTTCCTGCCACGTCGCCCGTACGGTACTAACTCCACTCCAAGCCATTTCCACGTGTGTGTGTCGTCGGTGGAGTTCCTGGGAGGCCGACACTTCCGGAGCAGCACTCGCTTCCCCTTTGTCCAGGTCTTTCCAGGGTACAACTTGTGTAACTGACCGTAAATGTCTCACTTCCGTCTCAATAGCCTAGCGTGAAGCGTTTAACAGGTGAGCTGTGTCGTGTCCACCTTTAAACTCGAATCTCTCTCTTCCCTGTCTTTAGAGCAGTTGAGAAACTCAATGGTTTCTTGATGGAAAATTATGCGCTGAAGGTGTGCTACATACCAGATGAGACTGTGCTCTCTGATCCCCCAGCAATGGGCAACAGGAGAGGAGGGGCACCACGTGGCCCACCGCGCCAGGCCTCGCCCTCGCTGGGTACCCGCCCCAAGCTGCAGTCCGATATTCCGCTGCGCATCCTCGTGCCCACTCAGTTTGTGGGTGCCATCATCGGCAAAGAGGGCGCCACCATCCGCAATATCACCAAGCAAACGCACTCAAAGTAAGCATAGACCTTGGATACGTTTTCATGCACTGTAAATATTTCTGTGCACAGACGCTGCAATTAAATTGTGTGTATCGAACTGTTCCTTTGTAGTAAAGACTCTAGTCATTCTACTGGCCACGTAGGATATCCCCCTCCAGACAGTGTAACGAATGCAAGCGAGGAGTCGAAGCGCTAGAAGCTGATTCCGCTTTTCCATAATGTCTGAATGCTTTTTCTGCTTTTCCCTACACGGACGCGCAGAATTGACATCCATCGTAAGGAAAATGCAGGAGCGGCAGAGAAACCCATAACGGTCCATTCGACTCCGGAGGGATGCAGCTCTGCCTGCAGGAGCATCATGGAGATCATGCAGAAGGAGGCCTTGGACACAAAAATGTCAGCTGATCTTCTCGTCCCCTCTCACCCTTGAACACTAGCTTCATTCGACACCAGTAGATCTACTGCACTAAAATTCTCTTTCCGTTATAGATTTGCCGTGTCTTTACGACTGTCTCTTTTTGGTTATTGTTTGTCCCCCCCCCCATGTACAGCACTGAAGAGATTCCTCTGAAGATTTTGGCTCATAATAATTTTGTGGGGCGTCTGATTGGGAAAGAGGGCCGCAATTTAAAGAAAATTGAACAAGACACCGCGACCAAAATCACCATCTCCCCGTGAGTGATCACCAGCAGTAATGCTTCTCCACAACGTCTTAATTTATTGCCGGACCGAGTATGATGGGGTGCGGAACTTTTCGTGAATCAGCTAATCTGCCGCTTTTTCCTCTTTCAGTCTCCAGGACCTGACCTTGTATAATCCAGAGCGGACGATCACAGTCAAGGGCTCAGTAGAGGCGTGTGCCAGAGCTGAAGAGGAGGTCATGAAGAAAATCCGCGAGGCCTATGAGAACGACGTGGCTGCCATGAACGTACGTCGGGAGCGAAGCGCTCGGTCTTAAAATGTGCTTTTCATTTGGTCACTTTCAAAATTTCCGCTCATGGCTTAAATGCGTTTATTTCTAGTTCGTTAATCTCCCTGCGTATGTCTGCAGCTCCAGTCCAATCTGATCCCTGGCTTGAATTTGAACGCGCTGGGTCTTTTCCCGGGTGGGACGACGGGAGCCATGTCCCCCTCCATGGTGCCGGGACCTCTTTCTGGAACGCAAGCTGGATACCCATCCTTTGGGGTAAGCGCGAGTCGGGACATTGTGAATCTAAAGAGCGTCAGACGGTTTCACTTTCTCTGTTCATGTTCTTCGAAAGCAACAGGTCCTGACAGGAAGAATGAAGCCATAATATCGTCAATGCATGAAGGCTTTAGGCGTGTGTGTGTGTGTGTGTGTGTGTGTGTGTGTGTGTGTGTGTGTGAAAACAGGGATCATTTGTGCTGCCGTGCTGCAGTGTATCGTTCGTTTGTGTGGCTTGTAGCGGGACTGTACAACAGTGTTCCGTGTGTTAATGTGTGTTTCTCCTGTAGTGCAGCGGGTTTCAGTGCGAGGTGCCGTTTTGGTCCTCCAGCAGTAACTCACACTCTGTAAGTCCCCCAAACCGCAGTGCGTTGCATGTTGCTGTTGGCTGCTCTCTGACCGTCTGATTGGCTGAAGGGTCTCGTTCTTGCCCTCGGCTTTCTTGTCTTTCTGGGGCCATGAAGTGGACTAACCCCTCCCACCCCCACCCCAAACCCCGAGTAACACAGATGCAGAAAATGCTGCATGTAAAACTGTGTGCATTTCAGTGCTGTTTTTGCCATGTTGGCTGTGTGTGAGTGAAGGTGGATCAGCTGTGATGGTTTGACTTGTTCCACCAGCAGAACGTCCGGATCTGATGAGTGATGCGATGGTGGAGTTTATTCGCGGCTGACTTTTGGTTCCTCGCTAAGGTCTTTTCTAACATGCGCATTAAGCATTTTTCTGTTCTGTGCATTTGAATAAAAAATAAAAGTTTGGCTGTAAAAGCATCGTTATGCAACCAGTCACGTGACTTTGTTTCAAATCTGCACCTATAAAGCTGGAGAAAAGCAAAGTTTCCAAGCAAGTTGCATCTTTTTTTCTTTTTTTTCTTTATTTCATTTCTTTTTTTTAGCTGAAAAGTGGAAATGTCGCAAATTGTAAAAAATTAAACCTGTGCACACACTTGGCTGTTTTTCCTCTGGGGGTTTTCCCAGGATGATCCTGGTCTTAACGTTCTGCTTGTGCCTGAATGGAGGCGTGCGGACTTTGATCCCACACAGATTTTTTTTTTTCAGGTTTGGGAAATAAATTGAGTGTGTGTGTGTGACCTCCTGGACCTCGGCGTTGCCAGACAACTCTGTACAGTCAGGTTCATAAGTATTTGACCTCCTGTACTCGTTTATGATGGATTTGAAATGTAGATCTGTAGCCCGACTTCACGGACGCGTCAGAAATATTGCGTAATCACTTATTAGTTAAAGTCCAGAAGTAATTGGACAATTGATTAAAAGCCGTTTCAAGGCCAGTTACGTTTTTAATTTGTTGGTTATGGACCTGATTACATCAAGCCGCATTTCTTTGTTCAAGTACGTACAGTCACTTTCTTTGTCAGCAGCAGCCCGAGTCCGAGACGGTGCATCTCTTTATCCCTGCGCTGGCGGTGGGAGCCATCATCGGGAAGCAGGGCCAGCATATAAAGCAGCTCAGCCGCTTCGCTGGTGCCTCCATTAAAGTAGGTAAAGGACTGAAATTACCAGTCGATGTGTCGTGTTCAAATGTGCTGAATGTTTATTGTCCTTTCTAAATTCCTCCGTATAGATCGCTCCTGCTGACGGTCTGGATGCCAAGCAGAGGATGGTCGTTATCTCAGGACCACCAGAGGCTCAGTTCAAGGTACCGGACTTCTAAGCCGATAAACCTGCATCACTCGTAGTCTTGCTCTGGGGTCGTAGCCGACCATGTGCTAAAATGTACGTCAAAGTACCGTTGGACCATAAGTATCTGGACAGTGAGGTGCTTTTTTCAGTATTTTCTGTTTGTACACCACTTCCAGTTTTAATTTAATCCCAGATTGTGGTGCGAAGGTTTATTTAGGGGAGGAAAAAAAGAAAATGCATTGATCAGTGTTTCCCACACATGGCGTATCCTTGGGCGGGGCTGCACAGATGTATTTGCTGACCTTTTTTATTTTTATTTTTTGTAAACCTGTGCAGGAGAACGATGCCATTCCTGTGGGAAACACTGAACTGTTAAGGAGTAATAAAAACGGATTATTTTGATCATTTTGCATATTGTGATGCTGGGAAGATATTAGGATATTTAAATTTTCTTCCAGTTCATGACTGATGGACGAATCACGGTTGTGCAAATTCTACATGGAATAAGGAAGACTGAGAAATCCTTGATATGTTGCTTTGTCTCTCTCCCTTTCCGTCTTTCTCACTCAGGCTCAGGGACGCATCTTCGGAAAGCTGAAGGAAGAGAATTTTTTTGGGCCGAAGGAAGAGGTCAAACTGGAAGCTCACATCAAAGTGCCATCGTTTGCTGCTGGCAGAGTCATTGGTAAAGGGGGCAAAACGGTAAAGAAGCAAATTAGTGGTAGTTGTTCATGTTTATGCATTAAATTAAATTCATATTTAAAAACCAAAGAATGCATTAAGCATTAGTGAGAAACCGTGTTTAAACATTGTGCTTCAATGTAGTTTAACAGGTAAAGTTTTCCATATGGATGGAAGAAATGTAGTGGAGGGTGTAAATGTACATTACTCGGCTAAATTAGCCTGTTAACGTATTGCTAACAAGGCAAACATGGGGTTTCTCCTTTCCTGCTGCCTCTGAAATGCATCTGGGTTGAAAATGATATGGTATAATAATAGCATTATAATTTACATTAAACTTGTTAATCTGACTTTTCAAAATGTTTTTGTGCATATGAAAATATTTACACTCCAAATTGGAAACACTTTAAACATCACATTATTAACTGAAATAACCAGCTTGATGGATGAAGCTGGACAGTTTGAGTTTTGAGTCTTTTATATACGCTGTGTTTGTCCGTGAACACTGTACATGTACACGTAGTTAACAGAATGCGTATAGTGTTAATTATGTTAGTCGTTATGACTTGAATCCAGTAAGCAGTTGAACGAGATGATGGTGGCGGCTGATCTTTCTGCGGAGGCTTAAAGTGTTTTGTTGTTTGTTTATGGTGCAAACCTTTTTGTCGCACTTCTGTACAGGTCAATGAACTGCAGAACCTGACCAGTGCGGAGGTCGTCGTTCCTCGTGATCAGACACCGGATGAAAATGACCAAGTGGTAGTGAAGATTACTGGCCATTTCTATTCAAGCCAGGTAACTCCGCCCTCAGTCGTGCATTTATGTTTAAAAAGAGCTACAAGACGGTGCGTTTTTTTAAATTTATTTTTATTTCTTCGGTGAGTTATTGATGGCTTCGCATCTCGTTTCATAGCTGGCTCAACGAAAGATTCAGGAGATCCTCTCACAGGTGAGGCGGCAACAGCCGAAAGCCTCACCTACTGGGGCTCCGATACCACGGAGGAAATGATTCCCTCGGCGCGTGGCGATGGAGGAGAGGGCGGGGCCTGGGGCGTGTCCATCTCCGGAGTTCATCCCACCTACTCTTGCACCCCGCCCACCTCCTGGCATTTCTAAAAGAATCGATTTTTCTAAACACGAGAACACGGCTATGACCGTCTCCCCTTCACTACCGTAGTGTGGTTACTGCACGGTGTGTTTTGTTTCTCTTGGTTTCCCCTTTAACTTGTTTTTTTTTTGTTTATTGCTTTTGAGTTTTTCATGCAAGTCAAGGCGTTGCGCTCCTAGCCCGGCTAGGGGTGGGGGCCTTTAAAGCTCTGGGTACGGGACGGGACCCGAAGTGGTGTTTTGTCAGAACCGTTTTGTCCCAGTATTGCTAATGGCATTTTATAAATTCAGATGCATTTTATAAAGAAATTAATGATCTAGATACAAGATGAAATCTGAAAGGTGGCCGAGCAGCACTGCCACCAACAATTTACAGGAAGTGTTTGGTGTTAGCCAGGAAACCAAGTTAATATGCATTTTTACTGATCTACCTCAGGCTAGCGTACCTCAGAGAAGAGAGAAAAAAAAAAAAAAAAAAGAAGTAAATGATATATGAGAAATGTTCCTTTCTTTTTTTTATTTTTATTTTGCTTTGTTGTATTTTGTATACTTTATAAAAACCTAATAGTTCTTGAACATTTTTATTTTTTTAAGAAAACTATAAGTCTGCTGTTAACACACGACCCCTGAGCCCTACGCGATGATGCAGACAGATAATAAGTGTACATAAGAATGTCTGCTCGTGTGTGTGGGTGAGCTTTAAGGGCTCGCTGTGTGCAGATGGGAATGTTGTAAAGCACCTCAGTGTTGCCGAGGAGCCGCCATCTTCTGGAAACATCAACGGAGAAAAACACGCTATAGTCGCCGCCTGTGCATATTTTGCATCAATGCCATTTTAAATTAGCAATTCTACTAGTCACCTTTTGGCAGGTACATTTGTCCCGCAAACGTTAAGCCAGCATTCAGGGATTAGCTTCAGCGTTCAGGGATCGTGTGAAGTCCTGCTGTAACGCTCTGATGAGCCTTCGTCAGATTAGCGCAGCCCAGCCCCCGGTGCCACATGTGCGTTTTTCTTTTGCCAGCCTTGATTTTTTTGACGTTGGTTGTGGGCTGGGTTTCATCACACCAGACTTTTCCACACTGCAAACATCTGTGTTGAGTGTCCATCACTGCATGGTGAGGGTTGGGGGGGTCACACTGTTTCAGATTAGTTTGATGTTACAATACTAATTGATGTCTTTATAGCCAGCATTGATGTAGAGATCTATGGACTTTTTTTTTTTTTTTTTCCAGAATTAGAGATGCAAGAAAGAAAATAATTAAACCTTTTAGAAGTCATATGGAGGATTTTTTTTTCTCCCCCAAGCGAATGTAAATATGATTGTGGTAAAACGGCATATTCATGCTTCCACACTAGTAATGATGTCTACCTCAGCTGAGTCAAAGGTGCGTGGCGTTGGAGCTTGTGCCTCTCGCTATGTTAGGGGGGGGAAATGTAAAATAAATAAATAAATAAAATAGATATGTGCTGATACACGAGTTGATGAGCAGTTGATCTGGCTTGGCTCAGTGTGTCGTGCCTTGCGTTCACAGGAGGGGCACAATGTTGTTTTTCTCTCTCTTTTTTTTTCCTTACACTATTGTTGATCTACCTCTTGAACACATTTGAATTAGAGACATGTTCCTATTTGTTAGAATTTAGGGTCAATTCCCAGTTATTTTCCCTAACAGAAAAATGAAGATGTAAAAAAGATGACGTCTGGTTCTATTTGACAAACGAGTGATTTTTTTTTTAAATGTATTTTCTGTTTGCCTGCATTGTGATCTAATTACTGACTCAAAAACTCAATGTGTTGCTTTTTCTCTTTTTTTTTTTTGGTGGTGTGGCTTCCATGTATTGGGCTTTATTTCATGCATAGATGTATCAAGACCTTGTTCATTTGGTATTCGATCAATAGTACAGATTTTTGTTTCAAAGGAGTTTTTCTTTAAAATGGACTCGCCTTCTGATTTCTAAACTACAAACGAGTCAAGGTTTTCCCTCAATACTTGTGTAAAATGATGCTACCGTTTATTCTAATATACCATTTCTTGCCTGTGTTGTGTGGTGAGTCGTGTTTCGGTGGGAATGTGATGTGGAATTTACAGGAAGTGGTCCAGTTTCAGCATGAACCACGACCCCCTTCAACCGTGCTTGTGCCCTCACACACTTCCACTTGTCAAATGCCTCAGAGAAAAAAAAAAGAATAAAATTTCATGTTGGCTCCTAGAAACTCTTGGTGTGACGCTGCCTATAAAGTGCACTTTTTTTTTTCCATTTCTGTAAGGACTATAACTAGTGTATTGATGGTTTTCAATTTGATTAAATATTTGTACAGAGGTTTTAACAATGATCATCGTCGCGAAGCAGCTTTACAGAAGCAAGAAGCAAAATATATGTTCATCACCCAGTCCTGCGCTTTATGGACCGGTTGTAAACACATATTTGACATCTAGTCAAGACATCTGCATGGGCCAAAAGATCTTAACACTATGCAGGTGTTGAAAAGGAATAAGAGATGATACAGTCCATGTGCAGCTTCTGGTCACCAGTTGGGTTCAAGCGAGGACTGTTTAAGGTTATTTAATTAAGGTAGAGCCTCTGTGTGTCGACGTCAAGTGACCTGCTGCGTTCTGCACCGTATCTGCATGCGATACCTGCCCGTGGCAATTCTACAATGCTAGGAAATGACCTTGTTGTCCGGCAGGGGTTTAAAAAAGTCAAAAGTAAAGACGCTGACCTTCATTTTCAGAAGTCAGGGATTTTAGATCCGTGTGTCCGACGTTACTCTGGTGTACTGAAGTATAATTACAAGCACTTCATAAGTGTCAATGGTCAAAGTTCGGTGGCCGAGAAGTGCAAAACAAAATAAATAAAAAAAAAAAAGATAAAATCTAAGATAAAATCTAAATATCAAATTAAAAAACAAAATTACAAAACCAAAATAACAAATTAAAAAATAAAATAAAACTGGAAACAAAATAAATTCCAAAAACTATACAACAAATCAGAAAACACAAGGACGAAGCCAGAAACTAAATACCAAATGAGAAAACGCGACGATGATTCAGTCAAACCGGAAGAGGCAGGTAAAGTTTGCACATGAAATTCTTGTCGCTGATTGGAAGAGACATCTGTCACTCAAAACATACGAGCAGTACTGTACTGTCAAGTGAAGTCAAATGTATTTTTAAAGCACATTTTAAGACAACTTAGTTGGCCAAGGTGCTGTACAATCCTAAAATACTCAAAATAATCCTTCAAAGAAAATACATCGAAATGTCCGTGAGGCTGCAGCACTTCCTGTATATTTTGAGTGACAGATGTTTCGTCCAATCAGCGGTAAGAATCAACATGCCTACGTTGAGTTGCGAATTAAATCCTACCACTAATCTTGAGTGGCAGATGTCTCGTCCAATCAGTGGTAAGAATGTCATTCGCTTGTTGATTTTTCCAATCAGCGCTAAGAATTTAATTCGAGAACTGTACTTTCCTTTTCCGGTTTGACTGAATTTTCGTTGTGTTTTCTCATTTGGTTTATTGTTTTGGGTTTTATTTAGTTTTTTTTTTATAGGTTTTATTTTGTTTTGCACTTCACGGCCACCATATTAAAGGCTTTTATTCACAATTACATTAAGTTTATGCAGAGCGTCAATATTTGCAGTGTTACAATGCTGTCAATCAACTTCTAGGCCACACCCTGATTGATTCCTGCATAATCGATGCTGGTAGATCATCAGAATTTTTTTTTTTGTTTGTTTGTTTGTTTGTCCACCTGCCTCTTGAGGATTGAACACAAGTTCTCAATGGGATTAAGGTCTGAGACGCTTCCTGGCCAAGGACCCAAAATTGGCAAAATGCCCCATTATGCTGGAAAGGCGTTGTTGGTCACCAAACTGTTTATTTTTCTCTTTGCTCTCTCTTGATTCATGATGCCATTCCAGGGCGAATGTCAAATAAATTGTCAAATAAAAGCCTTTGACGCTTATAAAATGCTTGTAATTATACTTCAGTATACCAGAGAAATATCTGACGCACAGTTCGAAAAACACTGGAGCACCAGACTACATGAAAATTAATATTTTTTTCACTCTCTACTTTTTCCCACAACTGCACACAGCGCTGTCTCAAAAAGTGAAGACGGGCCTCGTCCAGGATTTTGATTTGTGTCACATACAGCTGAAAGCTCTTCAAACTAGGGTCATTGCTACAAAGCAGCTTTACATATTTTAAAAAAAAATGGAAAATTTGAAAAGTGGGAGGATGTCTAATGCATTAGTTGCTTATTTTAAAGTAGATCATTAAATCTGACACATAATGTTCGTAACATCACTTTTACTCTACATTTTACTTCTGGTTAAACTTCAGGCAGATATTTAAGACAGTTTGACGGAGGCACAGCACACTTTTAAAACTTGTGGTTTCTAATCTTCTAACCACATATTTGCTCATGTATTTTCCACCACATATTTATCCTCAACATTTTGATTAAAATGTTCAGGCTAAAACCTAAAGACAGCCAAAGTTTCATTCAATTCTGTCCGGACTGACATAAAGACTGAAATTTTCCTGAGACTGGTTTCTGGTTCTCCAATGTATGAAACGATAAGATTAAAATAGCAAGTTCTGATATACAGACAAAAACTTTTATTTATATAGATATTTTATTTATATAGATTTAACTGAAGACTTTCATAAAATTTCAACCACCAACATGGGGATCTACGGGAAGCGACTCACTGTGGTCACTCGAGGAACTGCAGGTTTTGGCTTCTTGACTCAGAGGCGGAGTTTACCTCTCGGTCAGGACTGACGTCACGGCCGCGAATATGCGCAGAATGGGACTTTTGCATATCCACTCTAATTTCCGTATTTTTTATTTTTATTTTTGGTTCAGAAGTTAAAAACTGAATCGGCTCGTACAGGAGGGAAAATATTAATATACACATGCAAAAGAAACAATGGCTTCGCTTGTTTTAGACACAGTCCCCGACGGAGGTCCCGGAAGTCTGCGCAAGTCTTTTGCAGAACTGATTATATGAAACATGGTGCTGGTTACCGGTGTGGTGGGGTGTTATGCGCTAAAATGCCCCCCTGCCACAGATTGCCCCCCTACGTAATCTCTATCAAATATTATATTACAACATAAATTCGCAGGTTTATTGTTATCAAATATGATAAGGCTATTATTAAATTTTTCATTTATTTATTTATGACTATATTTTATTCTGTTTGTATTTTTATTTCTATTTTTAATGCTATTTTTAACTGTGAAGCACTTTGGTACAACTTAGGTTGTTGTAAAGTGCTATATATATATATATATATATAATAAAAATCATTTCGTTTAATTTTTTTGCTTATTATAAAATAAGCATTATATAAAAAACGTTGTATAGGAATATAACATGTTTTTATATATTATAATATATAATATTTTATAATCAAATCCATTTGGTCTAATGTGTAATTTGTAAATCATAAACCTATAAACCTATTCGACGGAAATTATATGGGGGGGCAATCTGTGGCTGGGGGGCATTTTAGCGCATAACACCTGTTCCACACCGGTAACTACTTCCGGTTCACGTCTACGTTTCGTGTGAGGATGACAGACGTTAGATAAATGTGTTGAACAGTTTTTACTTTAGCTGCTTTTAGTCGTTGTTGTTTTAAGAGCAGTACGTGAAATAACTTTGAAGTAACATTAGAGCAGCCTGCAGCACACACACACACACACACACACACACACACACTTCGGCATCCATCACTGACCCTTATATTGCAGTTTTACAGTAAGTCACCAGCGCCATGAGCCCGCGGGGTGTTTTATTTACTGCTCGGTGTTTCGCTGGAGTTACTCGGTCACTACACACCACAACCGGCCGGTTCTGTTCATCCAGGTCAGTCCTGTGTGTGTGTGTGTGTGTGTGTGTGTGTGTGTGTGCAGGGAGATTTGATCATCAGTGTATTAAGTGCAGAGTTGTTCACAGTGGCCCCCTGTACTGTCTGTTCTGTTGTTTTTGCCCAGAAATATTTCATCACGACCAGCTGACCACCTTGTACGGACAGCTCGAGTTTACAGACAAAAGGTCAGTGAGTTCTCACACACACCTGAACATCGCACATAAAGAAGCGGAATCAGTTACCACGACACAACCCAAGTGTCAAGATCCCTACTTGATATTACTTTTAAAACACCAGGCGATATAGAACATGTATAGATGCAGTGGAACCTCGGATTGCGAGTAACGTGGTTTACGAGTGTTCCGCAAACCGAGCAAAGATTTTTAATAAAATTTAAATCTGAAACCGAGCAAGTATTAGTTTACGAGCGCCGAGTATCATGTATCACACATGCGACTCTTATTTTGACACCGAGCGGCAAGTGATCACAACTGAGCCAATGAATTTTCTCTCTGTTGCACTGCGGGAATTATGGGTAATCGTCTCCCCTGCTGCGTCCCTTGTGTCAAACTAAGAGTCCCCGGCTGCGTCTTAGTGCTCGTCTCTTATAATCAACATCTCCCTCTTTCTTCTGTGTGCACGCGCGTAATTTGACATATTTTTACTTTATATGTTGTATCAGTTATTTTTATGTATTTGTTGTTTTGGGCTGTAGAACAAATAATTTGAGTTTTCATTATTTCTTATGGGAAAAGTCTATTTGGTTTACGAGTGTTTTTGGAATACGAAATTATGAATTATTTTATGTTCGTAATCCAAGGTTCCACTGTATAGATATAGCAGCAGTCTGGCGTAGGCATGTGAGGGTGTGTGAAATGCCCAAACTGAGAGTGCGGAGTTACAGAGTCCTTTCACACTGATTTACAGCCCAGCTGTGTGCCACTGAAGATTCACTAAAGATTGATTACAGATTGTTGTTTCTGTTCTATGTAAATATACACGACCATCAAAGTTTGATCTGTCCAAATATTTAACAGAGTTACTGAAAATTGATAACAACAATATATTATTGAAATGATATGGAAATTCTTGGGAACTGCTTATTAACTTGATGTGTAGAAATCTGAATCCACAAACATGAAGTTCAGACCTCGGTTCGAAGAAAATTGTATTGACCTGGATTCTTACATTTTAATTCAGACCCCTGGTGTGGAGTTTCACAGAGGAGTTTTGGAGCTGTTTGTTTCTGTATTGCTGTTTGCTTTAGTGTTTATGAATCCGGTCATTTTTCTGGTACAACCTGAGTTGCTGATTGTTTTTATCTGAACAGTAAAATTATGCTTCTAATCTCTTAATTCTCTGTCATGTTTGGATGATGAATATGTTTTGTAATTTTGTTAGACCTTTTTGTATGTGTGTGTGTGTGTGTGTGTGTGTGTGTGTGTGTGTGTGTGTGCAGGCCATGTTCTCAGCAAGAGTTTGTGCCATTACAGATGAGTCAGACACAGTCAAGAGGCTGCAGCTGGAGGTCCCACATCCTGAATTTAGTTTCCGTGCTGGCCAGTGGTGAGGAAATATGTAATGTTAATACAT
>JAAGKR010002664.1:0-13944 GCA_011419295.1 Clarias macrocephalus | reverse complement strand
GCCCCCCCCCCCCCCCCCCCCCCACACACACACACAGATCTCCCTGGCTGCACACACGCGCTTTATTTACACAGAAAACTCTGCTCTGTCGCGATTCTTTTCAAAGGTAAGGTGCTGGTTCATTTGTTATTTTTTACTTTTTACTTTACAGCAGTGATTCCGTTAGTTTGCGCTCACGCGAGTATCATTAGAGAGATTTCTCTCTTTTTTTTCCCGTTAAAACAGTGTTTACATTGTGTATGTTAGTTGAGAAACTTAAAAAGCGAGGTGTGGGAGGGAGGAGGAGATTGATGTTTAAGACGAGGCGAGGGGCGAATTCCACACACACACACGCACACACACACACGGACACACACACGCATACATACAAATACACGGCGCCTGCGCGCAAACTTAAACACTTATCTGTCTGGATTTATTTTTACTTTTTTTTAATGTTAAGTGCAGATTAATTTGTTTTATTTTTACTTTATATGTTGTATCAGTTATTTTTATGTATTTGTTGTTTTGGGCTGTAGAACGAATAATTTGAGTTTTCATTATTTCTTATGGGAAAAGTCTATTTGGTTTACGAGTGTTTTTGGAATACGAAATTATGAATTATTTTATGCTCGTAATCCAAGGTTCCACTGTATAGATATAGCAGCAGTCTGGCGTAGGCATGTGAGGGTGTGTAAAATACCCAAACTGAGAGCGCGGAGTTACAGAGTCCTTTCACACTGATTTACAGCCCAGCTGTGTGCCACTGAAGATTCACTAAAGATTGATTACAGATTGTTGTTTCTGTTCTATATAAATAAACGTAAATATACACGACCATCAAAGTTTAATCTGTCCAAATATTTAACAGAGTTACTGAAAATTGATAACAATATATTATTGAAATGATATGGAAATTCTTGGGAATTGCTTATTTTTATAGACTTACATTAACTTGATGTGTAGAAATCTGAATCCACAAACATGAAGTTCAGACCTTGGTTCGAAGAAAATTGTATTGACCTGGATTCCTACATTTTCATTCAGACCCCTGGTGTGGAGTTTCACAGAGGAGTTTTGGAGCTGTTTGTTTCTGTATTGCTGTTTGCTTTAGTGTTTATGAATCCGGTCATTTTTCTGGTACAACCTGAGTTGCTGATTGTTTTTATCTGAACAGTAAAATTATGCTTCTAATCTCTTAATTCTCTGTCATGTTTGGATGATGAATATGTTTTGTAATTTTGTTAGACCTTTTTGTATGTGTGTGTGTGTGTGTGTGTGTGTGTGTGTGTGTGTGTGTGTGTGTGTGTGCAGGCCATGTTCTCAGCAAGAGTTTGTGCCATTACAGATGAGTCAGACACAGTCAAGAGGCTGCAGCTGGAGGTCCCACATCCTGAATTTAGTTTCCGTGCTGGCCAGTGGTGAGGAAATATGTAATGTTAATACATGGATAGTTCAGATCACAGGGCTGCTTCTGTGTGTGTTTATACACCTGTATGCATGTCAAGGCCTTGTGCACCAATGCTGGGGGTAGGGGGGCCTTTTTTACTTTCATGAAAGGTGCACGTCCACTAGAGTCCAGTATCTAAAGGACCACATGAGTTGTCACTCATACTGAGACAGTGAGAAAGATGAGACCAAAAGACGGTTCCATGAGTGAAAAGAAGTTAACAGCGATAATTTCATTGTAAAATGTGCTGGTGGGGAAAAAGGAAACACAAACAAGTCCCACTTTCCCACTGCAGGATTAATGAACGGTTTAGCTTTAATTAAGTTCATTAAGTTTACTATGTTTTTTCTGTTTCACAAGCTTATAAACAGACATTTGCTTTTAAAAAGGTGTTTAAGATTTATAGATGATAAAGTAGTGACTACGATAAGAGAAACATTTGCATACATCTGAGATCTATTTTTAATTTTATTATTCTTTTTTTTTTATATATTAACCTGGGTTTGATTGATCCAGCAGAAGAAATAACTTAATGTTTAAAATAACATGATGTTTTCAGGCATGTTCCCCCACCAACCAATCAGAGCTAAACTGAATAGATGACACACATCACCTGAATATGCTTTCAAAAGAAAACTTTCCTGTTGTGCTGTAGGACTAAAATATAAAATGATACTATCTTAGACTACTGCTCGTTTATAACTACATAAGAAAATTACAAAATAAGTACAGCTGAAGTTCGATTCATGTTTTAACTTGATTTAAATGTCTGAAAAAAGTCTGCCTGTTATCGGAAACCGACCACCAAGGAGGGGTCAGAGGAAAGTGAACACGAGCTACTGTACATTTGTTGGAAGATGAAACAACAAGATGTGTCCAACAGAGTGACTAGTACTAATACACAGTGCTTAAAATCTCACTGTGCTGCTTGTCCTCATACAAGACACAGATGGTGAGTGCAGAGTGTGATGGCGAATTTGTGTGTAAAAATGGTTGCCATGCTCCCAAAACCACTTTCTCACAATTTAGATCCTGGAATATGTTCTGTGTCATCATGGAAGAAAAAAAGATCCATAGATGTGATAATCTGGTCATTCAGTACATTCAGGTGTTCAGCTGACCTTATTGTATTGCTGAGCCTAGACCTGAGCAACTGAAGATACCCCAGATCATAACACTGTCTCCAGAGGCCTGTACACTATATGATGGCTGCATCACTTCATGTGCTTCTCTTCTTACCCTTCTTACTCTGGAATAGGGTCAATCTGGACTCATTAAAACCTTTTTCCATTGTATAAATCTTTATGTTCCCTGACACATTTTTTTCTGATCAGTCTCACTAACACACACACACACACACACACACACACACACACACACACACACACACACACTCAGTATTCAGTCCTATTCCTGTGAGTTTGTATGCATATAAAAATACTTTTACTTTCACTATTAATTGTAGCTCAGAGTTCTACTGTCAGTTTTGATTATCAGTGAGACTTTACTAAGGGTTTAAGTGATCAGCGTTCATGATGTGTTTTCTAACCACATCCTTCTTTCATGAAGTTAAACGTCCAGCACAATCCTTACAGGTTTTAAAAAATCTATTGGACAAGTCTTAACCCAAATCTAACTTCAAACCAAATCAGAATTTTAAGTAGTTACAAGTTGTGTTACAATCAAACACCCAGTTATGAATGAATGAAGAACAGAATTACACTGGATAGAAAAGAACCACTTAATTATTACAAAATAATTACATTTTGTTGCTTTGCAGCTTGAAATTAAGACAGACACAGTTTTGTGTTTTATCCAGTTGTATTTACTCAGTGCAACTTTTAGCATCCATGTGAAATATATAACACCAGCATGTCAGAAAAAATTAGGGGGAAAAAAACAACAGAATCAAAAGGATCACCTCCTCCTTTACATGACTTGTAAACTCATCGGGTAAAGCTGATCACCTTTTCAATGGCACACAAAGCTTTGCAAGATTTGCCCACTCTTCTTTGCAGAACTGCTCAAACTTGCGCTAAATTTGATGGATAAAACGAAAACTGTGTCTGCCCTCATTTCAGGCTGCAAAGCAACAAAATGTGATTATTTAAAAGAGGGGTGATTCTTTTGTAACCCACTGTAAGTAAATATATAGATAAATAAAAGTACAGTGCCTTTTAACATCACTAATGGCGCAGGTTTAACTTCAGGTTATGTACTGCCAAAGTTTCATAAAATTGTGTCTATGCAGTTTTACGAGATGCGGTGAAGAAATGTCTGGATAGACATACAGATTTACATACAGAATTTTTTCCCAGGCTGGATTTGGGTCCTTCAATATATGAAATGTCTATATACATACTAAGGACTGGACTGTTGCTCAGTGAGCAAAGTTCTCTTTTCAGATGAAAGTAAATTTTGCATTTCATTTGGAAATCAAGGTCCAAGGGTCTGGAGGAAGAGAGGAGAGGCGCAGGATCCAAGTTGCTTGAGGTCCAGTGTAAAGTTTGGGGAGTTTGGTGATTTGGAGTTTGGATCATTCTAACTTAGTCTCCAGTCTAAGTAAAGTCAACATCTGTGTATGTGTGTTTGTGTGTGAACGTCATTCTACACAATTACCCCCCCCCCTTCCCCTCCTCTTCTCAAAGGTAATGTGAAGGTTAATTTTATTTTTTTATTTATTTTACTTTAAATTTTTTAGAGTCATTGGAGTTTCCATTATTTCTTATGGGGAAATTCGCTCTGAGACAAAACGTCGTCTGGGATTCCACTCCTGATTTAAAGGTGCAGAGACGACGCTGTTACATTTCACTGTGAGATTCTTAGGCAATGTTATGGTTTTTGGCCACATGATTGTAGTGTTGGAATAGGGGACAGATTTAGTCATGTGGATTGTTGTTTTCTATTGTATATTTGTGTCAGAGGAGTATAAGACTCATGTTGTCCGACTTATAAACAAATCCGACTTACGATCGCGCACCTAGAACAGAACTCAAGTAGGGGACGACCTTTATTGCACTTTTCTGCATAGATTGGTCTTACTTAAATATTCTGTCAAACCAGTCTGTCTTAAAAAAACAGTCTGTCTTAATTGCAGAATGTGCTTGACAGAATATGTAGTCATACATTGTTGTCCTCTAACTTATTATCACATACTACGTGATAATTTGTATTATCACCATATATACTGTATGTCGAATTGTATGAAGTAAAACTATCCTATTGCTATTATTTATGTAAATTGACTTGTTTTCAGGGTGGACTTTTTCATCCCTGGTGTGGAAAAAGTGGGTGGGTTTTCTGTGTGCTCCAGCCCCGGCCTTCTCCGTAGAGAACGAGTTATAGAGCTTGCAGTGAAATACACACAGCACCCACCTGCACACTGGATACACACCGAGGTAAGTGTGTGACAGACACAAGAGTGATCGACATGAGAGTGAATTTTCTTAGAATTTCTGTAAGAGATTTTAATCATTATTACTATTAATAAGGTTAATTATTAGAAATGAGAATAAGCTTGATGTTCAACATGGAAAGAAATAGTAACAATTTGCCTAATATATGAGAATAAATCTGCTTCAATAAAATAAATCTCATAGGTAAAGCACGCACCCGTACGATTTAATGCAAAATAAATAAATACAAGTGTGCGTGTAAAACAGGGATATATAGAAGTGAATAATATACAGTCAGAAAGAAAGATGAGTAGGGATTGTGCAAAATAGTAAACTGCAACAGAAACGGGGCACAAAGTCAAAAGGGCAAGCAGCAGAAAATGTGCAATTCATAATGAGAACATACACGAATTTTCTGCCGGTGTTTCAAACAACAGAAATCGTAGTTTATTATATAGCATCAGTGTGCATTAGTGAGATCTTTCCGGGCCTGTCGACCTTGAGGAAATGCAGAGTATGAGAAATGGGTATATTTATACAGGAAACGCTAGATATTGAAGATGCATACAAATGGGCATGATTTCATTATAAATGTAACTAATCCCTGACATAAAATCAATCCTAAGAGGTAATCGGCTTCATATAATGTTGGCTTATTTATTTAGATTTTTTTTTAGGAATTAAAATAGCAAATTAGTTAAAATGATTAGTTGAGCTGAGAGCAATAACAATCACCACCCTGCTTTCTGAAGGCATTTCTCTAAATAGTTGAGCTTCTTACAACAGGAAAGTAATAACCACAACCTGGGAAAATAAATAGTATTTTGATAAAGCTAATGGAAATGCTAATAAATAGCTACTATAACTATGAAATTAAAATTCCAAGAAATGTCATAGACTGTAGCAACAGTTCATCCAGATTTAAAATTCACTGTGGTCTGCTGGACAAAGCGATTAAAAAGCAGCTGTCATTTAATATCAAAAGTAAAGTTGTTGTTCTGTCTCCCCAGAAGCTGTTGTTTTAAGAACCTTCTAAATTTTTTTGTATGTTAAAAAATCTGCTCCTAAACTTTTGAAGTTGCTGCCCCCTTCTGGTGGCAGTGTGACATGTCATCTGTTTGAGTGAGTAAATGTTGCACACAGTCACTTTCTGTCTGTGTGTGTGTGTGTGTGTGTGTGTGCATCTGCGGTGCTGTATGTCTGTTTTTAGGCACCCACTGATTTTTTTGGAGAGGTGTATCCCTGGAAATATTTGCTAATGTTTAACTTTTTTAATCAAAGATTTCGGAATAATATAATATCAGTAATTATCAGTGCCTGATGTTTTATAGGTTAGGTACAACCTCTCCAATCAGATGTGTACTCCATTATAAATGTAATAGATAAAATCTCATGACAGAAACTGCGAATGCTTTCCAAGAATCTCATTTTGGACAAAACTGTTTCCAGTTAGTTTCTCAGGTTACTGTCTTTTAGAAACTGTATCATTTATGATATCCTTTAAAACACTCTTGTCACGCGCTACTGGGTCAATTTCTTTTACATATAATGATTTAATATGTTCTTGAAAACTGTAGCATCCCCATTAAAGAACCACAGCAGCTGGGTTAACAATCCAAAGGATCAGCATGCTCTGGTTCTTTAGTGGGGATAAAGTAGTTTGCAAGAATAGATTAAATTGGCCAAAATAAAGACGGCTAAAGCCTATTTAAAACCTCACAGTGTATATTAAAATCATGATTGTAGTGCTGGTAATTAATCTGTTAAAATAATTCAATATGTGAGCAAACTGACTCAAAGTACAGTAGTTCATGATGTTCACAAGAGTTTTTTTTTATCATAAAGGAGATGGTTTATTAAAGACATATTACTTTGTCAAACTGTAATAGATAGGAGCTCGTGACACAAACTCAGTTTGGACAAAGTAACCCAATTAGTGTCTCAGGTTGCTGTCTTTAAGAAACTGTCTCCTTTATGCTAAAACACTCTTGTAAAGATCATGAGCTTGGATGAGATTATTTTAACAGATTAATTACACATTCTTATACATGGCTGCTTAATCCTGCTGAATACAGGCGAGTGAATCCAATCCATAAATGTTTTCAGTGAGAATTGACATGATAAAAGCTTATTTATTTACTGGAATTTCTTGTGATATTCGTGACACACCATCCCAGTTGGACATGCTAGAATTATGTGTACATATGAAAACTACATTCCATGCAAGTTTCCTTGCATGACATCCTGACATGGTTGCCATTGCTCAAAGAAATATAAATCAGCTCACAGAATTGTAGATGGATGGTTGAAACTCTGTCCTTTGATGGTCAGAAAAGTTTTTCGAAGCACAGCGGACAGAGCAACTCGCTTATTCTACTACGCAACTTTAAAACATTACAGCTGTACTACACTATATACACTCCTGAACAAAATCTTAAGACTGTGGGAAACATTCCATGTATTCGCATTTTGTACTGGTGGATCCTAACCAACTGCTTCAAAATGTCAAAAGAAGAAAAAGGAGCAAGAGACAAAAAAAAAACTGAGATTGGCAATTGATTGAAAATTGCATTTAAACTCAAACAGGCTGTTCATCAGCTCATCAAAAGTTTAAGACGATAGCCCCAAAATACCCAGAATAGAACTAAACGTGTCAAAAAAGGACTCAGTAGTTTTTTTTTTTTTGTTGATCACTTCAAACACTCAATTCGGCATGCTTGATGCAACTGTTTCCAGGAGGCTGGTGGGAATGTTGGCTTCACGAAAGGCATCCACAGTCTGGAACTGACGTCCATTTGTGTAAACTTCCCCTGCCATCCATCCCCGAACACAGGATGGGCCAGAATTGCATTAAGAATTGAAGTCCATCATCAGGCGTGGATTGTGAACTGCCGCATTGTCTTGTTGAAAGACCCACCGAGTCATTACCACACAGACGAGGGCCCTCGGTCAAGATGGATGCCTGCTGCAACATAACCTTTGAAGGAAAAAGCACCCCAGATCATGATGGAACCTCCTCCACTGTGCTGCGTGGAAAACATCTCCACAAGGATCTACTTGTCATGCCAGTAAGCCATCAGGAGCATCCAGATTAATTTTTTATTAAGAATAAATCTTTCTTACAATTTTCAATGTCCCATGTTTGGTGCTACCTTGTAAACTCCAAACAGGCAAGTTTGAGGGGTGGGACGAGACTTGGCTTTCAAATACGTTTCTTGTTTCTTAAGCCCTTCTCTCGCTGATGCTGTCTTATGGTTATTGGGCTGCAGTCAGCATCATTAAGGGCCTTAATTTGGGTCGAGGATCAGCCCGTGTCTTCACGGGCAGCCCGTTGGATCCTCTGGCTCAGTGCAGGGTCTATCACTTGATTTTTTTTTTGTCCCATAACTCTTTTAAGAAATTTAAAATGGCTGTCCAACCTCGGCAGCAATGGGGCATTGCGACAGTCCTCGCTTGTGCGGCTCAGCAATCCTGCCACGCTCAGAAACAGAAAGCCTTTTTGCTTTTGCCATCAGGAGATCATGAATTAAAACCTCAGGACAATGAAGGAACATTTTTACTTAAGATTTTAACTTTTAAAGGCTATGGTCTTAAACTTTTGACCAACTGATGATCGGCCTGTTTGAGTTTAAATTCAGTCTTCAGTGAATTGCCTGCTGTCTATTTTTTGCCTCTTGCTCTTGTTTCTTTTGACATTTTAAAGAAGTACTTACAACCTGGTTACGATCCACCAGTGCGAAGTGTGAATACTTGTAATATTTTCCCTATCCTTAAGATTTTGTATATTTTGATATACAGTTTGTCACAAAAGTAAGTACACCTCTCACATCTCTGCAAATATTGAGTTATATCTTTTCATAGGACAACACTGTATAAATGACTCTGACACAATGAAAAGGCGTCAGTGTAAAGTTTGTATAGCAGTGTAAATTTATTGTCCCCTCAAAATAGCTAAAAATACATACATAAGTGAAAATGTACAAATTGAGCACAATTACTCATTTTCCGTCCCCTTTGTCATGTGACTCATTAGTGTTACACTGTCTCAGGTGTCACCAGATAGCAGGTGAGTTAAAGTTGGTATAAAAGCTCTTCCACTCTCTCAACCTGGCCACTGAAATTTGAACATGGCACCTCATGGCAAACATCTCTCAGAAGACCTGAAAAAACGAATTGTTGCTTTACATAAAGGTGGCCTTGGCTATAAGAAGGCTTTAAGAGCGTTTTAAGAGGACAGGTTCTTCTCAGAACAGGCCTCGCCATGGTCGGCCAAAGAAGCTGAGTGTACGTTCTCAGCGACAGATCCAAAGATTGGCTTTGGAAAACAGACGGATGAGTTTTAGCGTCCAGCATTGCTGCAGAGATTGAAGGGATGGGAGGTCAGCCTGTCAGTGCTCAGACCGTACGCCACACACTGCATCAAATCGCTCTGCATGGTTATCATCCTAGAAGGAAGCCTCTTCTAAAGATGATGCACAAGAAAGCTCGCAAACAATTTGCTGCAGACATGCAAACTAAGGACCAGGATTACTGGAACCATGTCCTGAGGTCTGATGAGACCAAGATGAACCTATTTGGTTCAGATGGTGTCAAGCGTGTGTGGCGGCAACCAGGTGAGGAGGACAAAGAGAAGTGTGTCTTACCTACCGTCAAACATGGTGGTGGGAGTGTCATGATCTGGGGCTGCATGAGTGCTGCTGGCATTGAGGAGCTACAGTTCATTGAGGGAAACATGAATTCTAACATGTACTGTGACATACTGAAGCAGAGCATGATCCCCCCTCCCTCCGGAAACTGGACCGCAGAGCAGCGTTCCAGCATGATAACGACCCCAAACACACCTCCAAGATGATCACTGGCTTGCTAAAGAGGCTGAGGGTAAAGGTGATGGACTGGCCAAGCATGTCTCCAGACCTAAACCCCATAGAACACCTCTGGCATCCTGAAAAGGAAGGTGGAGGAGCACAAGGTGTCAAATGTCCACCACCTCCATGATGTTGTGATGGAGGAGTGGAAGAGGATTCCAGTGGCAACCTGTGAAGCTCTGCTGAACTCCAGGGCCAAGAGAATTCAAGCCGTGCTGGAAAATGATGGTGGCCACACAAAATATTGACTTTTCACATTTTCACTGAGGGGTGTACTCACTTTTGTTGCCAGGGGTTCAGCTATTATTGGCTGTATTTTTAGTTATTTTAAGGGAACAATAAATTTACACTGCTGTACATTTATGCAGTGTTGTCCTATGAATAGATAGAACTCAATCTTTGCAGGGATGTGAGGGGTGCACTCACTTTTGTGACATACTGTATATATTTTATAAATTTGTGTTTTGTTTTGTTTTTAAACCGTGGTTTAAACATTTCAAAAGACATTTTCTAAATGCAAAGATTAGAAGTTTGACTTACATTAACAACCCGAACTATCACTTTGCAGTTTGTTGAGAAACTGAATTGACTGAGCTCTTTGTCTTTCCCACTATCAGTGTACATTAGGCTCCCATGTGGAAGTGCGGGTTGGCGGCGATTTTTATTTCGACCCCGTGCCATCAGATTGCACAGTGGACCTGCTTCTGGTGGCTGGTGGTGTTGGGATCAATCCACTTTACTCCATCCTCATGCACACTGCAGATCTTCTCCGACTGCCAAACGCATACATACCAGGACACACACACCTCTGTTACAGTGCCAAGACCACAAAGGAGCTGCTGTTTAAAGTGAGTATGAATGAGTGTATATGAGAACAAGCTGTAACAAAGGAACGGCTTTAGAAGAATGTGATTTTGCAATGGCCCAGTCAGAGCCCACATCTAAGTCCTACCTGTGGAATTATTTCAAGTGTCCTAATAGGTGTGTAGCATTTTCATAAGGAAGAATGCAATAAAATAATTGTAAAAATCATTATATGCCAACTTGATGTACTGCTACCTAAACAGTTTGGGTGCTGTATCACAAGCAGAAACTGCTTTAATAAAGTGTTAGATAAATGTGTTCACTTGTTATCATAAGATTTTTTTCTGTTCTTTGAAACATTTCTATTTGTTTTTGAATTTTTTGAATTTGACTTGATTGCTATATTACATTATAGATTATATGATTCAATTTTCTTACTTCGCAAAAGGGGTGTATAGACTTTTTACAGTCGCTGGTGTTTGAATCATTGTTGTTTTGAATGATCAAATGCCACTTTCAAGAAGATGATTCTAACAGTAATAATATATGTTCCGCAAGAGATGCAAAACGGATTGGAAAAACAGATCCAAGGACTAAAGACAGATCTACTTACACATTTATTCGTGCATTTTCACCTTCACTTCTGCTTCCTGGCTGAATAAGTCAAAACATCCTAACAGCAAATCCAAACTGTCTACGTGAAATGAAGCACTGAGGAGTAATTATTTTCTGAAATAACAAACGTTTACATCTTCTCCATTGTGTTTATACACCACACATTGTTTGACGGCTTGATCACAGGACAGGTTTACATATTCTCAGCTGTGTAATATGTACAGTTGTGCTGAAAAGTTTGCATTCCTTTGGGGAATTTGCAAGATGTGTGAGTGAGAAGGCAAATCAAATGTATTTTATTTCCTATATGTACGTATGGAAGGCATAACAGAATGGCACAATTATCAAACATGACAATAAAGGGAATGCAGAAATGATGCCCGTTTAGTTTTTAATATCGTTTATTGCTGACTTTTAGCATCAATGATGGCATTCAGATAGGATTCAGATCTTTTGTAATAATCGTGCAGG
Source organism: Clarias macrocephalus (assembly GCA_011419295.1). Classification (NCBI taxonomy): domain Eukaryota; kingdom Metazoa; phylum Chordata; class Actinopteri; order Siluriformes; family Clariidae; genus Clarias; species Clarias macrocephalus. The sequence goes on along the minus strand of JAAGKR010002664.1, from coordinate 2,365 downwards.
AGGCCCTTATTGTTCTCAGGTGATATGGCTGCCCATTCTTTTTGGCCAAATGTCTCCGGTTCGTGTAAATGTTTTGGATGTTTGATCTCCCCAAAGTGGCTTAATGGTATTTAAAACTTTGGGTGACTTCAGTTATCATTAGGTTTTAAAAAGAATCAAACAACTATGTGATAATTAATGACTTCATGTGACCACTATCCTTAAAAAAGCATTTTGCATTATTAGTAATATTGTCCAAATAAATGTTCAACAACTTCTTTCAGGGTACGCAGAACTGTATGTACAGTACATATTCATTGTATTTTGTATAAAATAATTAATATGATCTAAAATCATATATGAACCAATCAGCCATAACACGATTTTTTTTTTATTATCATTTTTTCACTTTCAGAACAGCATCACTGATCTCTGTCATGAATTTCCAGATGAATTCTCATGTGACTTCCGCGTGACACAGCAAGATTTTGAAATTGAGCCGAACCTCCAGCCTTACACAGCTCGTGAGTTCCACATAAGCTCATTTAGCTTCAATTAAGTTTATGGTCTTTAAGTCATTGCGAAAAAAAAATTCTTAGTTCACTTTTTTACTATTAGGAGATGTTTTGACTGTGTCTCTTCATGTGCAGGTGGAAAAATATCACCGGAGGTGCTTAAGCACCACGTTAACCCTGGGCGCACATTATGTTATTTGTGTGGGCCGCCTCCCATGATCGAGAGTGTGAGTACAGACCTGCAAAGTCTTGGCCTGTCTATGGACAGAATCCGTTATGAGAAGTGGTGGTAGCACTTCAGCTCATCAAGTGCCTCTGTGGCTTGAAATGGACCATCAGAAAACATCATTTTATTTTTTTTAATGAACAATTTCACAACTCCACGTACTGCAATATAATTTCCTTCTCTACAAACAACAGCTTATTTAAACAATCACAAATTGTGACAAGCTGGTATTTAGCTACGTATTTATGGTCATATCATGATGTATACAAAAGTAAAATACTTTCTTCCATTTAGAAAAATTTGCTACTGGATTTATTTATTTTTGTCCTAATAAATAGAATGTCTGACTGAATAAGAATAAAGTTGTGACGGCGAGTTTTAGCTTCCTTGTCTTTCCTTTTTCCAAGTAACTTTACTCTTTTTATTTTTAGTTTAGCGTGTAATTTGTTTAGAACAACTGCTTCGTGGTGAGCGATCATGTTTTTAAAAATGTAATTCATCAGTTAGTGGGGATCCTGTATGTGCGAAAAGTTTTTTTGTATTAATGAATACAGTCACATAATTAGTTAAAAATCGCAGTATATAAAATTGCTTTAAATACAGCACCAAGTGCTGAAACCGCGTAGAGTTTGTGTGTGTGAGTTTGTTTGCATTCGCGCATTCCATATGTAGTTGTTTCCGCACTTAGTAGTACATGTGTATGTGTGACCGTTTCATATACAGTGTGTGTATTTATTCAAGATGTCTTTAGTGGTTTGTGGTATTTTTCCCAGCAATTGAGTGTCTCCACTGTTTCTCCTCCTATACAGTTGCTTTTTTAATTCTATAATACAATATAATTATATGAGGCTTAAATCAAACTTCACTCATGCACACAAGGTATACCATAGTAATGTCAAGGTATTTTACAGCCTCTTTGTGGTAATTATGTTTTGTTATATGTGAGGTGTTTTATTTAATAGCTTATCTGTTGCCAAGAACATTAAGCTAAAAGACTAGTAAATGATTGTGACCCGTAGGAGTTTCCCTTACAACAGTCCAAGTGTGCACTGAACTGATTAAAAAAAAAAAATTTGATTAAAAAGACTAAAATACTTAAGGGTTCCTTTGACTAAAACTAGAAAATGGCCAGACTAAAAGTTCAATAGAAGACTCACGGTGTCGCACTGTAATCAGCTTATTAACTCAAAACACCTGCAAACGTTTTCTGAGCCTTTAAATGGTCTCTCAGTCTGGGTTAGTGGGGCCACACCATCATATTGTCTTCTGTTGGCCAGAAGGTGAACATTGACGTCCTGCACATGGAGGGTAAGACACAAAAGGTCATTGGTAAACAAGCTGCATCCGAGCGCTTTAATGGAAAGCTCCTGTGTGTGTGTGTGTGTGTGTGTGTGTGTGTGTGTGTGTGTGTGTGTGTGTGTGTGTGTGTGTGTGTGAAGGGGCACAATGTCACACAGAGAGAGAAAATGGATCTTCACCCTCTCTAATGAGACTTGCTTTTGCTTTACACACGCACAGACACGTGTTATAATAAACATGAGCTCTGTACACACACACACAAATACAAAATAAAATGTTTTCACAGTGTTATAGTAAATATATAGTACAGATCTGCATGGATGTTGATTATACCAGTGAGGGATGT
>JAAGKR010002663.1:88014-89014 GCA_011419295.1 Clarias macrocephalus | reverse complement strand
ATATATATATATATATATATATATATATATATTACATTTAAAATAAATAAATAAAAAGTTTTTTTTAATGTAAAAAATATTTATATCAATTAAAGAAAGAATTATTTAAACGATTTTTTAAGAAAATTTATTAAATATATATATAAATTTTTTATATCTTAAAAAATAATAATAAATTTAAAAAATATTTAAAAAAGAATAATTATTATATATATTTAAATTCAAATGTTAAAAAAAAAACTTTACAAATTATATTAAATTAAATAATTTTTAAAGAATTTTTTTGCCGCGTCCCCCGTACAGTCCTGACCTCGAAATCCAAGCCATTTCCACATGTTAAAGGAGTTCCTGGGAGGCCAGACATGTTTCAGACGTGAATCAGACAGGCGGTCCGATCATGTCTCCGGCGTACTGAGAAAACTTTCTACCTTGATGGTGTCATTAGTGTAGCAGGGGGTTATATAGAGAAATAAAAGGAACGGAACTGTTATACTGTACAAGCAAAATCCTGATTTTGACTTGAACGCTAAATATGATAATATGGTGAGTAGTTACGCACACGGTACATCACAACCATTCACGCCCTTCCCCCTGCATGCATATGCATGCGTTAGATTGTCTTGATGCCACTGCTCGGAACTTAAACTTAAAATCTCATTAACAATGCAAGTGCCCGAAAAATGTAGAAAAAAACAAAGCAACTAAACCGGACCGAGCACCCGCCCATGAGCAGGGTGTACATACTTTATTTTACACAAGACCACTTTTTATCTAGTGCACACTCGATTGATACACTGATTGGAACAGATTTATTACTGTTGCGTTCACTGTAGGGCCGTTGAGTTAGGCTCTTGACCCCTGACCCCTGCAGAGGCACCGTATCATCGCCTGACCCTGCGCCCTGACCCTGACTTCCTTCCTGAGGCCGGATGTGTCAAGATAAGTGTTCATTGTACTGTACGGCGAACTATACGATGAAAGAGTTGCTGCACCACTTTGA
>JAAGKR010002663.1:20514-83014 GCA_011419295.1 Clarias macrocephalus | reverse complement strand
GAAGTCAGAGTGTGTCTGGTGATGGACTTGAACTCGTCCCGTGTGTTTGACTGACTGGTGGAGGAAGAACAATCAGGAGGAAACGCTTTTCCTTCGAGGAACTGACGCCGCAGTGTGTGAGTGCTGTGAGTCAGAGTGAGGGAACTGTATGTGCTGTATGTGCCGAATTCCTCTCAGACTGAATCACCGGGAATTAAAAGCCTTTATCCGTGTGTCACATCCGTCTGAGCGGATCTGACCGCACGTCTGACCTCCTCTCGTACATCAGGACTAAACCTGGCCTTGTTCCGGCTAACACTCGGCGTGTCGCGCTTCCCGTAGCGTCGCACTCACATAGTCAGCAGTGCCGCACAAACCGATGCTGCATCTGACGGCACGCGTTAATCAGGAGTCTGAGCTGAGAGACCTGTACACCTCCGCGTGACACGTCGACTCCCTTTACTCATCAGAAATGACTAGTTTAGTTTAATTGAACAGTAGAATAAACAGGCCTTAGATAATCTTCATCAATAACAGCATTAAATAAATAACATGATCATTGAAACATTTAAATTTACTCACTCACTCACTCACTCATCGTCTTTACCACTTTATCACAGGTGTGTGTGTGTGGGCGGTTTGCCTGGAGCCTATCCCAAGAGACTTGGGATACTAAGTTGGGATACACACTCACATACTACGGGCAATTTGGGCACAACAATAAACCTAATCTGCATGTCTTTGGACTGTGGGAGGAAACCGGAGGACCCACTGTGGGAGGAAACCCACCAAGCACGGGGAGAACATGCAAACTCCATGTACACAGACCCCGAGGCGGGAATCGAACCCAGACCCTGGGCAGTGCAAGGCGACAGTGCTGACCACTAAGCCACCATGCCGCCTCATCCTCATTAAAATTGACATTAATTTAAATTATTTATTTATTTATTATTATTAATAATAAGTGTAAAATATTATATAAGCAACTGATTCAACTTATCTATCTCTCTAACCGTTTATATCTGTCTGTCTGCCTATCCGTCTGCTTAACCATCTACCTGTCTGTCTATCTATTTGTTATTCTCTTTATGCCTGTGAGTCTGTCTGCATATCCATATGTCTGTCTCACTGTCTACCCATCTGTCTGTTTGTCTGTCTGACTGCCAGTCTGTCTGTCTGTATCTCTGTCTATCCGTCTATCAGTTATATCTCTCTCTCTCTATCCATCCGTCTATGTATAGTTATGTTTTGTCTATGTGTCTGTCTATACGTTCAATGTATGTCTATCTATCTCTCTATCCATCAGTATCTGTCTGTTTATCTATGTTAGTCTGTCTCTCTGCTTATTTATGACCTGTTTAACACCCAAGATTGTTTTACATACAAAGAATGAAACCCAATAAACTTTAGAGGACTAAAGTTTTATAAGGATTTTTTTTTTTATTTCGTTCCAGCTGAGATTTGAGCAAACCTATACAAGTGAGGTCACATTTGCAAGTGAGCTTGTTTTCTTTTTTTAAAACTTTTTTTTTAATCATATTTCTTATCTTTATATATTTGCTCTGGTCTGTTTAATGAAGGCCTGAGGTTTGCGCGAGCCTCCCGCTGAAACCTCCAGCTGAGAATGCTCCGTGTCTGGAGTCCGTCTCGAGGCTCGAGCGCCGGCTCTTATCGCCCCTTTAACAGAGGATTTCACCTGGAATTTGCACATTCCGGCGGGACAATGCAGAGGTGTGAGATCCCTGATTAGGACTCTGTGTGTGTGTGTGTGTGTGTGTGAGGAATCTGATCAGCATCCCAAGTGCTTTCCTCCTGCTCCACAGGCCAGGTCAGACATGCCCCAGAAGCTTTAAATTACAGTCTGAGTGAGCCATTAGCACACTTTAGAGCCGTAACTGGGGCAGTGTTGGTTTAGCCCCCGGCTTACGGGGACGGCCGGCGATGCTTCATATGGTAATTGGAGAATCCGAGGCGTCTAGTGTCCTGTCTCTTCATAGGAAAAGCTTTTGAACACACTGCATTAACATTTTTACAGTTAAACTCCCAAGAAACAAGTATTTTATGTACGAAGGGTAAGGTATAAATGGTTTCTGACTTGAGGATGAAGAGAGAGAGGCATTTTACAGTTGATGCTCACACTGTTTATTATCAACTCTACATTTACTGATTTTACATAAGCGTACAGACACTTTACGGACCTTAAAACGGGAATTTAATGCTAATTAGCCGTAGTGATAATGGTGGCATGGTTGCGTAGTGGTCAGCACTGTCGCCTTGCACCACCAGGGGCCGGGTTCGATTCCCGCCTCGGGGTCTGTTTGTATGGAGTTTGCATGTTCTCCCCCATGCTTGGTGGGTTTCCTCCAAATGCAACGGTCACCACTGGCCTCCACAGGCCCAAGTTGGACTACAGAGGTTCCTCCAACAATATTTTTTATTGATTTTAAACAGGGATATAACAGGGTAAACATGCAACGTACCAATACACGTTTTATAGCCCCCTTATAAAACCCTATACCACCCACCCCACCCCTCCCTGACCCCAAGCCAGCTATACATGTGTGGGAAAGGTTAGACGCCAGGCATATTTACAAAAGGAGAGAGATGAAAATAATAATAATAATAATAATAATAATAATCATAATAGTAAATGAGCTGGAAGTTTTAGGTTCTGCATGCAAAAAAGACTAAATAAATAAATATTAAATAAGAAAAAAATCTAACTATAAATGTATATGAAAAAAGCGAAGTCAGAATGGCGGACTGAGTCGCATCCTTCCACTTGAATAAAAGCGAACGTCTGGCCAGGAGTGTCGCAAAAGACAACAAACGCTGTTTAGCTGGAGTTAGACGCTTATCTTCCTCACCAGTAACACCAAAAAGAGCAAATCAGAGGGTCTGGTTCAAGACTGCATTTCAATATGTACGACAAGGTTTTAAAGACGTCCCTCCAGAATTTTTCCAAACTCGGGCGTGTCCAGTACATATAAATAAGAGACGCCTCTCCGCTTTTACAAGGACTACAGAGGTTCCTGGATGGATGGAGGGATGGATAGTGATAAAAGCTCTGTAAGATTTCCTGGCTTAGATTAACTGGTAAACGCTGTATCTGAATGTAGACCCTAATACAATGTAAAAACAGCTATAGATTCTGTGTATATATAAACAAAACATAGTTTTGGATCTAAAGCACCGAAGCAGGCAAATTAATATATAAACTTAACGTCGAAAAGAAAAACTTGTGTGAATATTTGAATACTAAATTTATTGCTATATGTTATATATTGGTATATATGGTAGTAATATTCTTGATATCCTTGTACAGTAAACAGTAATGAATAAAATAAAGTCTGTACTTGGTGTGCGTGACGACCCTCAGGTACCATTTGTGCAGGTTTTTTTTTGGAACTTAGGTACTAAGTTTTACTGAGCATCCTGCAGACTCGTGTACTTTTCTGTTGTACTTTATTCTTTTTTGCATGCAAAATCCATCTGCTTCCATTGTTTGTTTGTTTTTTATTAGAAAAGTGCTCACTTACACAAACCGCTCAAAAGGGATCCTTGTTTTTGTTTAGTGTTTTATTTTCTACATTCTACAACAATACCTACCGGGGATTTCACAACTGCAGTATGAAAGAACACATATGGCATCGGGTAATTACGTAACAACACCAACAACAACTACAGTCAGTTGTTATTCTAAGACATGAAGGTTCTGGAACTGTTCTCGCAGGACCAGTATTGTGTCGAGTGCGTTTGTAAAACCCGTCAAGCTCCATGATGAAACCGTCCCTCGTGAAGACCTTCCAAGGAAAGCGAGACCAAGCCTCAGAAATCAGCATCTCAGATTAGAGCCGTTATGAAGCTTTACAGAGCAGAAGTAGCAGATATACATCTCAATGTCAACTGTTCACGTTGTAGAGTTTGTTGTGTTTTCTGGATAAACGTCTTCAGAGAAATAAACATCAGGAGTGACGGCCATGGAGTTAGAAAGGGTGCACAGACTTTTGAGCGGTAGTGTATATAACATGCTGCTTTATTCAACTTTTCTTTAACTTTTAATGTTGTGGTGGAAAAGGAAATGAAAAGGAAAGTTTTTCCTAATGCATGGGGTGCTGAAAAACGTTCGCACAGTTCTGTATATACCTGCAGCTATCTGTGGTTTTTTACGTTTTAAAAAAATGTTTTTTTAAGTTTTTAGGTTCACTTTGAAGTTTTTGTTAAAGCCACGCCCCTTATCTCTCTGTAGTTGATTATATGGATTGTGCATAAATCAGACGTCGATTGTGCAGCTTTTATGAAACGTCTGTAATTTGAAAAACAGTTGTTTAAATCTAGATTTAGCATTTGCTTCTTTTGGATCGTCTGGATTTTTAGCGGAAATATTGTTTCAAGAAGGAAATCCAGGATCTGTAGTGGTTCACTTTGTGGAAATCCATGATTCATGGTCCATTTCGGAGGTTTGTAACATCTCTCGCATAGTCTTGTGACATTATTAAAAACCTTATTTAGTACTTTCAGTGTAACCTCATTAGTCGATTATTAATTTTTGTATCTGAGCCACACACTCTTAGTCATAAAGATGTCAAAACTGTTCAGCTGTAACCGTATAGTTTGCTAGGATTCAATAATACGTAGGTCATAGATCATAGATTGTAACTTTTGGATTTTAGTTATTTCTGAGAGTTAAAGTAAAACATAAATCCGTGGTGGTGTTGCTCATCCACGTCGTCTATACGTAAGCAAAAAAATGCACACGTACACAATATATCTCAGGAAAGTCTCGTGTCAGTTTGTAAGTCAGTATACGTCAGGATAAATGATATCTGTAATCTTTTACACGCTTTGTAGTCGGCAGTCCGAGATGCATTCCTATAACGTCCGAGCTGTCATACGTGAGAGTGTGAAAAAAAATGTATATATATTTTTTTATAAAGATATAAAAAAAAGTTCTACTAAAGATGAAATGAACAGGGAAGAAGAACGTAGTCAACGTAGAAAACATGAATGTGATGCACTCATTATGTTCCAGTCTGGTATGTACGGAATTCGATGTCGTGACATTTCCGTGACCTTGTCGAATCATGAAAAGAGGGGTGGAAAAAAAGAAAAAGAAAGAAAAGTGAAGTGGGAATGTTGAAGGCATTTCGAGGAAGCGAGGGAAGAGGAAAAGGAAGCTCCATTCAGAGAGAGACACAGAGGGAGAGGGAGAGGGAGAGAGGGGCATCGGACAGCTGAAGGCTTGGTTGGGGGGAGGAACAGAGGGGAGGTCCTACATCGGGGCCCGGGTGTCAGCGTGGGTTGAAATTTCTGAGTCGCCCTCCTCTTCTGCTCAGTGTAACCCAGAAACAGAGACGAGGAGACGACCGGCCTCCATGAGAGCTCACGAGAGAGAAGACTCGGTAACTGCGACTTAACAATCAGACAGCTTTTTTTTTTTTTATTATTTCTTTAACAAAGCAACGTTGGTGTTTTTTTATCGGAGATTTTTTTTTTTCCTTTGTGGGAGATCGTCTGTAAATGCTTGGGACGATAACTTTAACAGGTAAGATCTCTCTGAGAAGCTGAATTCTTTCATGTCTATATGAGTTTTGATCATCACAATGAGATGAGCTTTTTATACATTAACCATGAGCTGCTTCGCTGCGTCCAAGTGTGTTTAGCAGATGATGCCCGAGAGAAAGCCAAAGCTCAGGGAAGGTCAAAAAAAAAAAAAAAAAGGGAAAAAAAAGAAGTGATGTATTAGGTCAGGTTTAAGAGTCAGAGTTAACGATGGAGTCAGTCAGATGTTAACACGAGGGCGTGGTAGGTTGTGTGATTTATTGTTATATATGACCGCCTGGTACATTTCACAAAATAATTGTTAAACATAAAAATTTTGCACGAGTTGTTTAGAGCTGTTATAACAAATACAACCAGTTTGATTGCTAACTTATTAATGTTTAACTAAGTACTTAGTGCACATTACCATATTGTTGACTAGAAAGCAACGTGATGGCAAATTTATTTCGATAAAATGCTAAATGCAAAAGCAGGTGAAATTATCCACACAATGTTTAATTCAGTGTCCTGGTTTCCAGACACAACGGTTTGTCTTTCCCTATATTTGTACGACAAAATTATGGAATCGTTTGTCGTTTGAAGTGTTTCAGATTAGAAACTTTGGGAGACGAGTTTGAGTCGAGTGGTCACGCCCCACGTCCATTCATGAAAAGCCCTCGGCTCCAGAAGCGATCCGGGGCACACATTCCTCCGTGCCCTGTTACCCCGAGCATAACACGTAGTAGCAGGAAACATATTGTACAAGCGTAGGCTGTAAAAATATACGCCATACTATACCGCACTTCAAAAGAGAAAGGGGCTGGAACTGGTGGGCTTTGGAATTTTAATTAGTTTTTCTTTAAGCGCTTCAGATCTTAGTCAGGGTCCTCTGTGGCATCCCAGTGGGTGGTGTGGGCCAGGGATAGGGAATTTATTACCTTATGCAAAGTCTATTTGTTTTAAAGATTCGAGGTGTGTTTTTTAAAAATGTTGCGAAAGTATTGTTATTGTGTAGTAAATTGTGAAATTTCCTTTAAATGGTCTAAGGAAATGATGAAAAGCATGAGTATAATTGCAGAACTTTCATTCATGATCTTCAAGGTTTATTGTCCTTTAAACTGGTTCGTCCTAAAGCATCGTGTGGATGCAGATTACAGAAATAGCGCCTGCAACATCGATTTGCTTCGTCATCATTCGCTGTTCGGTTTTTAATCATGTTTAATGCTAAGTTGGCTTCTTACACGTTCTTACAGTACATCACAGAATATCAAGATATTTTGGATTGTGGGTTATTGTGGAAGTAGGACAATAGTTTCAGTAGGATGGGGTGTGGTCATGTAGTGTATTGATGGAATGGGGTACAGTCGTTCAGTCTCGGTGGATTGGGGAGGGTGTTAAAGGTCTGTCTTGAGAAGGGGAGGGGGTGGCGGGTGAAGACAAACAGTGGAACGTTTGCACAGCACCACCAAACCTCAAGCTTGTCCTTTTCCAAACACCAGTCCCACTAATTAACAGCCCACAGTTTCATGCATCTGTTTGCCAAACATGACAAACAAAAGCAGAAAGGGTGGAGGGCAACGCGATAAGTTCGAGGCAGCACCCCCTCACCCGTGTGGAAAACTCAGTGCATTATCCCACTTGAGTTCAGATAACACCTCCCCCTCCCGGGGTTTTAAAGAAACTCCATCGAGCACACACTATACAAGCCAGGCGCAAACAAGAGAGCGGATCGGATTCCCTAGCTCGGGTTTCGTTCAGAGACACTTTAGAGGCAGCAGCAGATGTTGGGGTGACTAGGGGCTTCGTGCACACACACACACACACACACACATACGAACGACCTCCTTGTGGATAGTTTGGTTAATCATTTCAGTGCCTTAAATGTCTTTTAATGGTCCCCCCCCCCCACCAAACAGGCACAATCATTTATGAGCTACTTGTTTGCATCTCTAGTAATTTGCCTAACAATGACACGGCTCACAGTGTCACAGTTTAAGGGGGTGCTCCAACAATGCTGGGTGAGAAAGTTCTCCAACCAAATATCCCCTACTGATGCTTATACGTATTGTAGTGTTAACACTCATCACATCATTACTCATCCATTCAGTCCTTGTGCGCATGGTCAGATTGTAAATTTCCTTTAAATGTTTTTTTGTTACACATTTTTTGTCATGGATATTTAAAGTTGCAGACGGACAATAGGACAGGGCCCCCTTCCAAAAGAAGCAAGGGAGCCATTGTGAAAGAATGGGGGGACAAAACAATACATACTTTCCTGGATGCCGTTCTCTCTCTCTATCTTTATCTTTCTCTCTCTCTCCCTCTCTGGGGGATGGATTCTTGGGTGGTAAAGGAAGTTGAATGACATCTTCCAGGCTTCTTTAAAAACCACTTTGTTGCTGCTGATCTTTCCTATGTTAGCATAGTTGTACTTTATTTTATCAAACTAGCAGCGCTTCCCAGGAACCTCCCCTTATCTCGACGCTTTTAATCCAAAGATGACAACAAGGTGAAAAGAATGTAGTGGTGTCCAATACGTTTTTTTGTGTGTGTGTGTGTGTGTGGTTTCTTGGAAAACAATTGTGATGGTATTGCAGTGACCAAGGGAATGTGACAAAAGCAAGCAATTTGAACTATTTCACAGTAATCTATTCAAGGCCATGGTCCTGATGATTAGATTTAAAACAACTGTGTTGCTCAGGCATAAAAAGTGATTTATTAAAATTCCTGGTTGGGTTTCGGACCGTAAAGCATGATCAAGCAGAGCTAGCTGTGAACATTATCCCAAGGTAAGCTCAGAGGGAAGCCAAGGCTGAAGGAGTTAGGTATGCACTGCCTGACAGCCTACTTCTATCCACCCCACGCCTGTCAAAACACAGATAGACATGGGAGGATTTTCATACAGTGTGTGTTTCTCTGTTTTCTCACCTGTTACCATGTGGCCATGTGCCCGGAGATATAATAAAGTCGTAACATCAACATTTACAGAAACAGGTTGTAACTTCTTTTATGTGTTTGCTAAATTAGGTCAGTGTTTTCATACACGCATTTGGCGGCGCTTTTGCGATTTCGAAATATGCAATTTTACCCCAACGCCTGGTTGTTGAATTATGTCACGTGCCTTTGCCTTGAACGCTGCCCAAAATGGGTCAGCAAACATCAAATCATGATCACACTGTAACTGGCTGATTAAATCTGTACAGGGGATGAAAGTCTTTTGACATTTACCATGATTCTAATTTCCTGCAGATGTTAGAACATCTTGAATTGATTACATCAGTAATCATGAAAATACACTTTTTGATTAATCTCTAATAATCTGTAAAACTTTTTCTTTTTTTCCATTTTTGCAGTTGGCCAGACAGAGGCCATGCCTGAGAAAGAGGACAGCCCTGAATCAATCGAGGTCCTCCAGGAGGAGGTCTCGCCTCAAGTTAACGGCGAGCATGAGGAAAATGAGTGTGTCAGTGCAGATGAAATTAAAGCCATAGAAGAGAAAGTAGCTGAAGAGAAACCAGCGGAGTCCAATGAGGTGGGTTTCAAGAAGATCTTCCGATTTGTTGGCTTTAAATTTACACTGAAGAAGGACAAGAATGAGAAGACGGAGCCTGTACAGCTCTTGACTGTGAAGGAAACTGAGGACGGTCATGTAGAAGCTACTGTTGAGGAAACCAAAGAGGAACCTGTAACAGCAGAAATCGAATCCGAGGATGAAAAGAAGCTGGCTCCTCCGGAAGTGGAGAAAGAGGCCAGTGCTGAAGATGCCGCAAAGCCTGAAACAGAGACAGACATCCCTGCAACTGAAATGCCAGCAGAAACTAAATCAGATGGTGCTGATGAAACCGAAAAGACACCAGCTGATGAGCCAGCTGAAGACGTGGAACCTTCACCTGAGAAAGACAAAGAACCAGAAACACAAGAAGAATCTCCTACATCTCCACCATCTCAAGAGATACAGTCCCCTTTCAGAAGATTCTTCACTCAGGGTATCTTCTCTAATCTGCGAAAAAAGACAAGTGTCAAGAAGACTAAGGAAGAGGAAGCAGTCAAGGAAAAATCTGCTGAGGAGGACGTAAAGGAGACTGAGGAGAAAGAGGAAGAAGCAGCCGCAGAAGGGGAAGAACAAGTCAAGGAGGACGCAGTGAATGAAGTGGAAACTGGTGAGCAGGTAGATAAATCAGAAGCACCACAAAAATCTGAAGCAAGCCCAGAGGAAGCACCATCTACACCTGAGGAGCCCATGGAGGAGCTAAAAGTAGAGGTTGTGACGGCCAGTGAAGCTGCACCAGTACAAGAGCCTGACATTGTTGAACAAACTACAACTTGTGAAGTTTCAGAAACCTCTGCTGCTGAAGAAAAAGATGAGGCCAAACCCTCTGATGATGAGAAAATTGCTGATGTTGAAAAGTCAACTGAGGAACAACAGACTCCTGAGAAATCCCCTGCAGAAACAACCAGTGAAACTGAAGCTGAAGTTCAGCCATCCCAAGACAAAGCCAAGGCTCAAGGAAGTCCACTGAAAAAATTGTTTACTGGCGCAGGATTGAAGAAGTTGTCCTCCAAAAAGCAAAAGGGCAAAAAAGAAACGGAGTCAAAGCAAACAGAATCTGAGCAGGCAGCTGATCAGACTCAGTCTTCCACAGAGTCAGGTGAGGCTCAAAAACCTGACAGTGGAGCTTCATCTCCAGAAGAATCTGGTGAGCATGTTGTAGGTGAGGCAAGTCAAGCTGAGGTCAGCGTGGAAGCCGAAGGTGAGGCAGCCACCTCTGACAGTGAGAAGAAGAAAGATGGCATCCTTCATTGGTCCTCTTTTAAAAAATTAGTCACTCCAAAGAAACGCGTCAAGAGGTCATCTGAGAGTGAAGATGAGGCCCCGGGGGACAAGCCAAAATCAGCCACCCTGTCATCAACAGAGAGTGCTGTCTTTGAAGAGAAAACTGAGGAAGTTAAACCAAGTGATGAAGTAAAGGAAGAGGAAGAAAAAGAGGAATCAAATGAAGCTGAGTGCAAGACTGAGACAAAAGGTGAAAAGACTGAACAAAGCGCAGAGGAGCCAAAGAAAAAGATTGACACATCAGTATCGTGGGAAGCCCTTATTTGTGTGGGATCAGCTAAAAAGAGGGCCAGGAAGACTTCTGACTCTGATGATGAAGAACCCAAGATAGAGGAAGAGGTTCAGCAATCTGGAGAAGAACAGGCCAAGACTGCAGAAGCTCCTCTTGAAAGCTCACAGGAGGTCGAGCATGAAAATCTGGCCTCTTCTCCAGAACCAGAAGGAGAGCTTGTCTCTACATGGGAGTCCTTCAAAAGGCTGGTAACACGTAAGAAACCCAAGTCTGATGAAGCACAAGGTCCAGAGCAGGCAGTGTCTGACAGTGAACTTCCCAAAGAAGAGTCATCTTTTTCCCTTAGAAAACTAATTCCCCGCAGAAAAAAGAAGTCTGATACCAAACAAGGGCAAGCGTCTTCTGATGTTGGCTCTGCAGAAGAAGACTCTGACACACCAGCAGTGGTACCGCTTTCAGAATATGATAATGAAAAATCAGAGAAGGCTACAGATGAAGAAACAAAGACAGAGGAGGCAAAGTCAGAGGCCACACCAGTCACTCCTGGAAAAGCCTTAGCTGAGGACAGATCTCCTTCTTGGATCTCAGCTACTGTGGAGACTGTTGAAGGTGAGGACGAGGGAAAGCCACTGAGTGATATACCTGAAGAGGGAGATACAGCTGCCACACCTAAATCAACTGATAACACCATTGCAGAGGACATCATAGAGTTTACTTCAGAAGCCATCACTGCCATTGAGCCAGCAGAGGAAACAGAAATGGTTTCTGCTCTATCGCGCATCACAGAGTCACCCGTTACCTCTGGTGAGACTTCACCAGTTCCTGATGATGGTGTTGTAAAGAAGACTGAAGTCATTTTACAAGAAGCTGTGCAAACTATCACTATTACATCAACCGCAGTGGCTGTCACAGTAACTGAGGAGCAAACAAAAAGTATGGCTGTCAGTACAAGCCCTTTCCAGATTGAATCAGCCATTAAAGAGGAGAAGGTGGTCCTGGCTGTTCATGAGAAAAGTGAAGCAACAACCATCTGCACCGGCCTTGATACCAGTGAAATTAAAGCTGCGGAAGAAGAGAGTACTTTGAAGGCTACGGTGGAAGCTGTTACCACTGTCAGTGAGGCGCTATCTGTAGAGGTGACTGCTGAGGACCCAACTTTAAAACCTGAAGAAGCTGAAGTAGCAGAAGACAAAGTTTTTGTGGCACAGGTTACCGAAGTTCTAACTGAGTGCAAAGAACAGCTTTCAGTTTCAGTGGAAAGTACTGTGGAGGAGACTTCAGAGGTCTCAACTAAGGATGAGTTCCAGGAAGCAGCAGCAGTCAAAGTACCAGTAGTCACTGCCACTCAACAGGAGGTGGAGATTCTTGAGGAACCAGTAGTGGCAGAAGATAGTCCAAAGGTGGTGGTAGAGAGTACTGTTGAATCAACTGTAGAACAGCCAGTTTGTGAGCAGTCAGTGGTGATCACTGAAGTTACTGCTGCTGAAGGGGAGGTGAAGGAGCTAACAGAGGTTGAAGTATCAGTTGCCAGTTCTGAGGCAGAATCTGTAGAAGTAGCAGTGACTGTGTCAGAAGAAGTTACAACATCACTTGCAGATACCCTTGTTGCTGAGACAACCACATCTCAGGAAGATCCCATCCCTGTCCTTGCCCCCAAAGAGGAGCCTGCAGAGACAGAAGAGATTGTCTGTGTTAGCCCACCCTCAGAATCTAAAACAGAAGCAGAGGTAAAGGATGAGGTTGTTGCAGAGGATGTTTTAACCACTGAAGACCACATGACGGAAAATGTTGAGGTTCTCAACGCAGAAGGTACACCCTCAAGTGTCAGCACTGTGACCGATAAATCATGTGAAAAGAATGAGGAAGAAGTGGAAGTGATCCATGTGAAGGAAGTAGAAGCCATTCAAGAACAGAGCACCGTCATTGTCCAGGAAGTCCTTCAAAATGTTGTTGAGAACCTCAGCGAAATGCACACGGGAGCAGAGTTAGAAGAGAAGCCTTTGGAGGCGATTGAGACAGCAGAACCTGATGTGGTCCCTTCTGCAGCTGAGGAGGAAAAATCATCACAAGATGAACCAGTCTCAAAAGTTCAAGAAGAAACCAAGCCTGAAACTGGGCACAAAGCTGAAGAAGAACCAGCCCAGATCATTACTGAGAAATTACCAGTCAGTGAAAGCATTCAGATTTCTGAAATAGTTCTGGTCTCGACAAGAGAAGAAATTAAAGTGCAGGAGGAAGAGGTGTCCTCAGTTTCTGTAGAAGCAACAGAACTTGTAGAAGATGTAGTAAAGCAGGAAGTGGAATTGGAGGAAGGTGAAAAACAGGTCGAGGAACACAAAGCAGGCATTACAGAAAGCGAAGACGGGAAATGTCAAGTTGAGGAAGTTCAAAATGAGGAGCCGAGTGGAAGCATAGAAACACCAGCTTCAGAGGAAAGCAGTCAGACACAATCCGAGACAAAGATTGAGACAACGACAGAGATCAGTGTTGGCATCACACATGTCGTAGATGCTGATGAAAAAGCAACACAATCCATGAAAGAAGAAGAAGACAGCACCAAGAGTCAGGAGCCATCAAAAGAGGTGCCTCAACCAGACTTGGAAGAGGCACAAAAGGATATTTCAACACCAGACATGAAAGGCCAGGAGGGGTCCGGAGATCCGAAGTGTCAAAAGACAGATGCTGAAGCCAGTGAGGTGAAACCGGCAGATGAGGAGGCACCAAAAGCAACTAAAGAAGGGGACGTGGAGAAGGAGACCGTCACCGCAGAGATCGCTACAGAGTCATGAGCCAGTAAGTAGCTTTTCTTGTACTAAGAAATTAGTATTTTAATTTGCTTTCAGTAGTGTACTATTTTCCCCCTGATTTCTGGTTTCAATTTAAAAATCAGTTAAAAATCAGTATCAGTTTTCTGTGGAAAGCAGGTGTCTAAAGAAGTTGCCAAAAATCACCAGATTGGCTAAATCACACTAGAGACTTTCTGAACAAGTATTAGCAACTCTTCTGTATTTGAGACGGCTTTTCATCCCACATCGAAACACTCGACTTGCCACTGCCGCGCCTGCATGAGCTGATGTTCCCAACCACCAACTGCTCATCACTGTTGTTCCCCATGACCAATTGCGGACTACGATTAATAGAAAATGCAAATTAGCCAGTGACAGAGAGTGACAAATTTCGGTGACCCTTTAAGCATACATTAGCTACTTCTC
This sequence comes from Clarias macrocephalus, assembly GCA_011419295.1. NCBI lineage: Eukaryota > Metazoa > Chordata > Actinopteri > Siluriformes > Clariidae > Clarias > Clarias macrocephalus. Next base: position 69,216 of record JAAGKR010002663.1, on the reverse strand, counting down.
CTGAAAAGAGTTGGCAACTCTGTGCGCAATTTAGTCTTTGATTTATACTCTGGGGTGATTCAAAGGAACCTGTTCTCTCAGTTAAAAAAAAAAAAAAGTCATTAGAGGGTTCTTAAAAAATTTGCCACATCTAGTGACAAAGTTTGCAAAACCGGACTCCATGGAAGGTGTTGCCCACAGGGAATCTTTTAACACAGAAAGTAATAAACAAAAGTCAGGATATTGTTTCGAATTCCTCAGACAGACCGTCACATTTTCTCAAGGGTCTTTTTTTAAAAACATCAATGGACCTTAGTTTTATTACCGGTGGATTTGCCGGCTTGCGAAATGAAAAAGCTTTTGTTCGAGGTATAAGTAACCAAGAGACCTTTGATATCAAAGCAGGAATGCCGCAGCCTGACCCCTCACTTTGTAGGCTCCCTTTTAAAGCGAAGCCGTGTAAAGGAGAGATGAACTTGTGCTGAAAGACTGATTATAATTCATCCCCACACACACACTATGCTACACACACACACACACACGCTCCTTTCCTCATTCCTTCATCAAAGCCCTCCATACGTGGTCAGAGAACCATGTCAAGGTACATGTCTGATTTGATAAGATGCCTCTGATAACCATCTGAGAAAACTCACATTTTACCTCAAGTCCTTCCTGAAGTTGGTCTGAAAGCAAAAAACGTATTCTTAATTCTATTATTGTAGCACATTAGCAAAAAAATGCACTGTACATGAATATAAATAAATAAATAAACTGATTCAGGGACAGTTAAATCGAGACACAACTGCAAGCTAGTTTGCTAACAACAATATAGCTGGCCAGCTAGCGTTTGGGCTAGGCTAGGTAAATTAATGATGAAAAACAAAAACTATTTCGATTGTTTTGAGTTATTTTAACTGGGTTAATTGTTGTAAAATTAAGACTCAGATACAAGCTAGCAGTAATAGCTAGGAGTAATCAGGTTAGCTGGTTAGTCACTAGCTGTTATGGTAACTTTTGATAGGTTCGGCTGATGTTAGAGGTGAGAAAATAAAAGCGTGGTATTGAGACTCAGATTGAAATTTGACTGAACTAGCCAGTATGGTAGCTAGATGGCTAACTAACTTAAACCTAAGCAAGCAAGTGTTCTGTCTGTAAGCTGGCTTGCTTGCTAGCTTAGCTAATGGACTTTATATTCTGATATATTTTCTGATTTTCACAGGCCAGCCTTCGCACCCCATGTGCATCACTGAGCCTTTGCCTGACCTGTCGCCAGTTCACCAGATCGTTGGATCACTTTTTGTCTCTCCTGACCACTGCAGAGCAGGAACATCCGTTTTGGAGTTGCTCTGACCCGTTCGTCTAGCCTTCACGACTTGGCCTTTGTCAAAGTAACTCAAAGAATTACACTTACCCCTTTTTTCTGCTTCCTAATATATCCCACCCAATTCCAACCGCCATTGTAATGAGATATTGAAAATGTAGCTGCTGTGAGAAGGGCCAAATTGTAATGGCTAGCCGACTGGGTCAGAGCAACTGGGTGTGGCTGCAGTGGTCAAGACATACCAAAAGTAATCCAAGGCAGGAAAACCGGTGAACTGGCGACGGGGTCATGGGTGGCCACGGCTCACTGGTGCACATGGGGAGTGAAGGCTGGCATGTGTTGACTGATCCAATAGAAGCGCTAAAAAGGTTAATGCTGGTTGTGACACGGTGCATCACTGTTCTTGACCTACTCAATAATAATAATAATAATAATTTAAAAAATAAAATAAAAATAATATATTACACAGAATATTACATTACTATGTAGAATTGCTACTTATTAATTAGTCATTAATAGTAATATTAGTGATATTAGGTTGTTTGTGAAGACAAATGGAAATTGTAGATGTTATCGTCATTACTCTTTATAGGATTTAGCAGACAGGGAATTATTGTAATCACAGCAGATGAGTAAACAAGAGCTTCCAGTAATGTCTGTCGCCATCTTGGTGACGTCTTGTACTTGCATATACGTCAGTGTAAAGATCGGATAGGCCAAGCCGTCTTCACCTGCCTTTTGACTGGCTGTTTTTTTCCTAAAGGGCAGGACTTCACGTATGTAAACAACGGCTTGCCACTAATCATATCGTCTCTGGCTGTATAATCCTACATAGATTATTTAGGATAGAGAGGGGGGTAACTTCATTGCAAACATATTATTACCCTGTTATTTGCAGTGGTATGAAGGTTGAATTACACAAAAAAGGAGTAAATCTATCAGGAAGGAGTAGGAGGGACAGCAGGAGGGTTTATGGTCATGGAGGGAGATGGAGGTCGAGGTAGAGGAGAGATGGGTGTGACTGTTAAATCTTTGATGAGTGCTAATGCAGCACTGCGGTGGAGCAGTGGAGGGTGAATTATAGCAGTGCAGCAGGGGTTTGGTGCAGGATCCTCTCTCTCTCTCTCTCTCTCTCTCTCTCTCTTACTCTCGTTCTCTCTCAGACTATAGGGATGAAACTTGCCGAGTCATAAAAACACGAAAGGCAGGAAGCCAAAAGGAAGTGAGACAGGCGCTGAGAATGATTTATTCATTTTAATCCACAATGTTGTGAGATTCTGGATTCTGATTGGTCAAAAGGTGTTGATTATTATTATTATTATTATTATTATTATTATTTAAAGCAGCAGCTCTGACAGTAGTGAAGCTACAAAGCTAAATAAAGACTTGATAACGATAAGAAACAAAAAAATCACAAACTTAAAAAAAAAAAAACTTTTTACCAAACAATTTAAAAACAACAATTTCAGTTATTATGGAGCAGACATGGAGAAAAGTTGATTTAATGTGAGGCTTAAAGCTTTAGAATGAACGACTAAACATGTTTGATCACATTTGTATTGCATTAAAATGTTAATATACTCTAAGGATTAATTAAGGCATTAATGTAAGTCTCATTACATTTTCTCTGTGTGTGCGTGTGTGTGTGTGTGTGTGTGTGTGTGTGTGCTGTCTTACAGGTGGTTGTACAGTAGAAGATACAAGCATGGAAGAAAGAGCCAGAGATCCTCATCCATCCATCCATCCTATAACATATTTCCATGACGTCTTTGTTCCAGCCCACTTTTCGAAAGGTTTACCCACGGCATCCCGTCACCCCAGTGACTCAGATGAGTTGTTACAGAGAGTTGTTACCCATCTCACCCTGAATTGTTCATTGTTTTAATTATTATTATTATTTCTTCTGACATTTTATTGAGGTTATGCTGAGTCACGAAGGGCTGCTGTCAGATACAGAGAAATGTGTGTGTATGTGCTTTATGTGCGTATGTAAACGTGTGTGTGTGTGTGTGTGTGATTTTATCTTGTATATTGTATTTATATATCTAAAATATTCCGTCACCCAGACACAAGTTAGTTTTATTTTTTAAACGAAACATGGTACACGTGTGCATCCGAGTGTGTTTATTAGAGCCAGCATATTCATTTCCATTCCTACTGTACCATTATATATATATATATATATATATATATATATATATAAACATGCTTTATTTCTTGACTGTGAAACTCGTGAAATGTTTTTCCCTTAAGTTCTCCTGTGTGTTTGAGAAGCGCACGCTATCCTAAAACACTGCTTTCACCTTTAATATGTGAATGAATGATTAGATTTCAGTAATAAACCAGATATGACGGCACCGCTTCAGTGGCACGTGAAGTACAGCACGTATTCCTGACTGTTTTTAAGCTGTTATGAGATATTCAAAAGTATTACCGAGTGCACTGGCGCCATCTACCGGAAGTCAGTTTTTATGGAATGAATTTGTTCACAATTTATGTTTTTAAATTTTTTTTTCTTTTTAATTTTTTCAAACATTGCTCATATTGTGCTAAAATAAAAAAAGTTTGTATTTTCATCTATGTATCATAGACTAACAATATTACTCCTTCCAATGACGATCACCTTTAATAACATGAATTTATTCACAATTTTACGGTTGTTTTGTCTTCCTAAAGCCACATTCTTTTAGTTTAGCTTCAAACGCATGAGCTCTGAACGAAGCAGAACTGAGATTCGCAGTCGTCGTGTATATGCAAAGCATCGCGTCCTTCTTTAAATTACATTCATTAATGTCACCTTTGTAATCCTGCTGATTATTAAATGCAATATATATATATATAAACATATAAAAGTCTCAGTGATGCAGCAGTGACTATCAGTGTTTTTTTCTGTGCTGGAGACAAATTAGAGGATGTAAGAATCCCTGCAAAGATGCTTTATTTTGATAAGATAGTAAAAAGAAAAAAAAAAGAAAAGAATGTTCTTCTATCATCGCGGCTGGTATCAAACTCCCAGGTCACATCCTGTTCTCTCTGCTTTTTATAAAACAAACAAAAATATTACTGTGAAGCTCCTTAACATTTGTACAAATTGTATACCTATGTATCTTAAATCATATTGTAATATTAAATAACCAATGAGAGCATTAGACAATGTTATGTAGCATGACCTTTGTTTTTTTTTTTTTATTCGTCAAGCTGTTAATAATATGGATACAGAACCATGTCTATATTTCATTTAAATAAAAGTTAGTGCTGTAAAGCCATGCTTGTGTTTTTTTTCCCTGTTCTGATCTGCTATATGATAAATGCTATATGATGTGTTTTTTCCTTTTTGAAAAAAAAGGAAAAAACATTCTTCTAGTTTCAAATTCTATCTTCAATTAGTTAATTATTTTTAAATCATTTTAATGTTTCAAAAAAATTAATTAAAAAGAAACCCTTTGTGTATACTTTGTAATTAATTCTAACAAGTATTTAGACGTCATTCATCTCTCTCGCTCTTTCTAAATTTATAAAAACTTTACAAAAAGTAGAAAAAGCATTAAGAAGGTTTCGAAATAACACTTCTACACACTAACAATTTTGTTTTCAGCAATTATAACCAGATATTCACATAAAAAACTTTTACTCTTAAAGTTAATAAAATAATAAAAATAAAATAAACTTTTTTAAATTATTTTTTTTTCCTAAACATTATATTTTAAAGCATTTATTTTTTAGGAATGTAAAAGGACAATGGCAAATTATTTATGAAATTTAGCAGAAACAAACGTGTATATATACACACTGTACATACACACACACAAACAAATTACTTTTTTGAAAAACATTTTTTAAATGTTGCCGTTGTAATTTCTTTACAAAGTATTTTGTTTTTAACAAATTATTTTTTATTAAATTGATTTATTTTAAAGAACTATGGAGGTTTAAACCTTCAGGTCATGATATTTAGATGTATTTAATACCCCTGTGATCATCTGATATTATTTTGAAGCCTAGAAAGACCAGTGATTTGCATTACTGCCATACAGCAGATCTGATCATATTCCTGTTTCAGGCTGCTTTTAACAAAACAATTACATTTGCTTTGGACGACGTCTACCCTCACGCGCGTCTTCAGAACGATTGCTACATGGTGCGATAATGTAGATTTAAACAAACTGGTATTTTGAGAAAAAGCCGTTTCCACAAAGTAAACAATTTCATGACAAACCAAAGCCACGGTCACTGTTTGTTGGTGAAGTACAAAATTCAAGCAGTTCTAGCTAGTAAATTTTCCTTCTCCACACTGCCCCCTAGTGGATATTGTTTTCAATCCTACGAATACACATACGATACGCGGATGACTTTTTGTTTTAGGGGAGGAGTTTGTCAGCACTTTCATAGCAGTTGTAATTGAAGTTCTTAAATAATGAACTCATTTCACAGATGTCTTGCAACAGGCAATTAATAAGTTAATTTCAGCAGTGCAGCAGAAATGTTTCAGTTACCTCCAGAATTATTGGCACCCTTTGTGAAAATGAGCTAAAAGATTAACATAATATAGATAATACAGGTCGTGATTTTAACACTTCTTTAATGTTTGGAGAAAATGTTAACTATTCAGTCAATTTAAAAAACAAAAATGCAAAGGGAATAGCTGATTCAGTCAAAAAAAAGTGTATATGACAAAAGTACTGGCACCCTTGAAGAATACTATAAATAAAACCAAAATGTTTTTGGTGTCTTTGGGGGAAAACTTTCCCAGTAGGCTCGAAGGAACTTCACTTTCATTTCATTTCAACTAACATTACAGGGAGTTTAACTACGAAAAAAAGTTTTATTGTTCATTATAGACAAATCACAAGTCACATTTATTCTGAGGCAGTTGTTCATTTCCTGAGGAGCTGCAGATCACAGTATACTGTATGTTTGCCTTCGCTTTGGGGTTTGTGCATTTCGGGGGACGGGGGGTGGTGAGATCCTTTACCCTCCCCCCCCCTCCCTGTAACTGCCTCGAAAATAAACGCAGAACAAGATATGAGCGAATTGCATATGAAGAGATACGTAACAGTATCCAAAATGTAAAAAAAAAAAAAAAAAAGACACACATAAAAAAAAAGCATGGCATATCATTTGTCATTTCTGTACATGCATGACCACCAGGTGTCGATAATAAAGGAACGTTAGGAGTAAAAAAAAAAAAATTTTTTAAAAAGTCTCATAATATCCCAGTCATTAACCAGCATCAGTAGTAATTCAATTCACAAAATGCCCTCATACAGAAATTTCACAAAACAAAGAAAAGATAAAGTTACACTGCTCTGTCGAGGAAATAATACTTTTTAAAGAGACGGTCCCATGTTCTTGTTCCTGAAGCAAATCTATGAAATAAAATAATATATATATTAAAGGAAAAAAAAAACAACAACTTCCTTACTTACAGAGCTGCTCATTTTTCCTCCAGTACTTTTGTCCTATTACAAATATTAAACATCATCGTTACGAATGTCGGATGCCTGTTAATAACCAGTGCATCGTCGCGCTTTCTGAAAACAGATTTAATCCAAAGTAGTCAGGTCCCTAAATTTCAGTGCATGGACAGCTGAACAAGAAGCAAACGCTAAGCAACAGCAGGTAATATGAACCAAAAAAAAAAAAAAGTAAAAATCTAATGAAAAATATTAATATAAGACTGGATTACACAGAGACGAACAAATGTACATACACTCGTGCTACGCTAAAAATTGATTATATTCTACGCTCAATGCACTTTCAGCAATATACAACTTTTGTAATATAAAATATTCTTTGTAAATATAGTACTGTGTATAAAATTTAAATCAAAATACAAAAAGAAAACAAAAACAACTAACTAAGAAAATAAGGGCTTTAAAAAACAAACAGTAAACCAGTTAACTCTCCCTTCAGACTGAGATATCGATACACGTGGAAGTTCACTCAGACTAAAACATACATTAAGTAACAACACCAGACTAAAAATTGTTTTTATCCATAATAAAAAAAGGAGAGGAAAAAAAAAAAGATGGCACATCTGTAAACATTTTGTAATAATGGTTCCAGATCGATTTAAATCCTTTAAAAAAAACAAACAAAAAAGTTAAATCATTCTTTTTATATGGTTCATTTTAAACTGTTGGCGCAAATAACTGATTAAATTTTTTTTTTTTTAAATGAACATGACAAACTTTAATTTCAGTAACAGCTCCAGCTAGTAACGTGAGCTTTTATCTGAGATTGCGAGGACTGGATTCACAAAACTTTATTATTATTATTATTATTATTATTATTATTATTATTATTATTATGAGGACGTAATTGAAACACGTCCCTCTTTTACAGAAATTCATAAAAGTTTTGTTCTTGGGGATAAAAGGGAAGAGGAAATAAACTGCTCTAACACTCTTTGGCTGATGAAAATAATAATAAGGTCTGTATTGATGGTAATAAGCTGCTGGCTATTGCTTTAAATGTAATTTTTTTTAAAAACGTATTGTGCTGTTTTTTCGGATCGAACAAGGATATGAGACTGAGTGAGGAGAACGCGGTGAGGAGAACACTCTCACCATAGGTGGGGTTATTGCAGTTCACTACTTCCTCTTCCTGTTGACGGTTACAAAGAGGAAAGGCTCAAACCACAATGTTCATCAAATGAACGACCTGAATTACCCACCGAACAAGAAACAAAACTCCCTGCTTGTTTAGAAAATTACAGTAAAAAATAAAAATAAAAAGCTTCCTACAAAATTAATTTTCTGATGTACACCGATAGAGCAACATCAGAATCAACGCTATTCAGGAAAAACAAATGTTTAATACGATAAAAACAAACAAACAAAACCAAAAAAAAAAAAAAAACGCATATATGGAAGTTTTATTAATCTACCAAGACCTCTTCTGTTTTTATGGGCGTGACTAAAGATCCAGCGCTCGACACGTCAGAGCCCTCATCTTTGACCGCTTTGTCAGTGTTCGCACCGCTCCCCGACGTTCCCGAGACGCCTCCCTCCGAGACCGCGCCCTGGTTAAAGCACATGTGCTTGATGACTTCGTTTGGGTTGGTGAAGGTCATTTCGCATACGTTACACTTGTACGGCCTTCCAGAAGAGCCCAGGAACAGCGCTTCCATCTGGCTGGAGTCGTCCGCCGCGCACAGCTCCATGCTCTGCCGGTCTACCATGGTGTACGCCGACTCCGCCCCTTGGCTCATGCAGACGTGCCGCGCGGCCTGATTGGCTCGGCAGAAGCTTTTCCCGCAGGCGCTGCAGCGGTACGGCTTTCCCGTGTGGATGTACATGTGTTCGCGCCAGTGGCTCTTCTGGATGAACTTGCGTCCGCAGGTGGGACACTCGTACTTCCGTCTCTTCACCTCGCGCTCGATGTCGGCTGCGCCTTCGAGATTGTCGATGTCCGCGATGTCGGATGGAGGAGGAGTGTCCGCCTGCGGCTGAGCCGCGCACGACGTCGCCGCCGATGCTGCTGAAGGAACCGAGACGGCCATTTCCCCTCGCGGGGAGACTTTCGATCCAGACATGGGCTGTTCAACATCGACATCAACCATGATGGGAGTGGCTGCGGATGCTCCGACACCGGTGAGAACTTCCTCCACCTCGGGCGTGGCAGCTCCTCCAGGTAGTATGGGGGAGGTCACGTCTCCAGACTCCAGCATAAACGGCGCCATAGCCTGAGCGTGCCACAGAAGGTGCTCCCTGAGAGCTGCTCGCTGGTTGAAACGACTGCCGCAGATGTGGCAGGTGTAGTGCTTCCGGAACGAGGAGCTTCGTTTCATGATGCTGGGTTTCACGTGCAGGATGGTGTTAGGGTTCCCGCTAGTTAAGGTAGACCCACTTTCGCCGAACGACACGTCTGCCTCGGAGCAGTCTCTCCCAAACTGGCTAGCGCTCGTCGCCGCGGCCTCGACCTCCATGTCCGGCTGCAGTTTGGATCCAGACGACAGAGACGTGTTCGTGTTAGAACCTTTCACATCGAGCACGCCCGCGTTATCCGAGTCAACGGGTGAGGACTGCCTCCTGGCGGAGAGACGCCCGGACTGCGCCCCCTGTTGGCCTGATATCTGAATGCCATAGAGAGATGTGTTAAGCCGGATGCTGGGCTCGGGATGAGAGAAGGCCGACTGGCTATTCAGGGTAGCCTCCTGGATGAGGGGGTAGGCGTGCAGGAACTTCACCCCCTGCTCTAGCCGGGCCGGGTCGATCAGCTGCGGGGCCAGTTTGCCAGTGTACATCAGGTTGAGGAGGTAGCTGAAGATATCGGGCTGGATGTCTGCGGGCTTTAAACGAACGCAGTCGCTGGAGGGGGTGAAAAAAATGTATAAAAACACAACAAAACCACAATGAACTCATCTAATCAAAAAAAAAATTTAATGGGAGTAAATCAGATTTTTACTTATTACGTAATATTTTTACTAGATTATATGTAGCATTTGCGACACAAGGCCCTGTGTTGGAGTTGTTGCCATAGTAACAAGACTAGCGCATTAAGTTGTACAGATATCACTGTCGGAGGTGTGCTGTTAGAGGAAATTAACCAACATCTTCTGCTTCTGTGGTGGAACGATTAATGCACTCCACAACCATGATGGGAACAGATCAGATCCCAATAAAATCATCAACTGGTTTATTTTCCAGCTGTGGCCTGACAACGCAGATATGAAATAAACTGAATGTAGGTTAGCCATGTTCTCACATGCACTGCTTTTAGATTTGTATTTATTTATTTTTTTTAAAACAAACAAGCGCTCTTCAGGAAACTAGCGCTGATACATTACTGTTAGCGTGAGTAGCGCTGGTACGAGTGTTCCAGTTTATGACCACATGATGCAGTCGCGTGGTTATTTTTATTCAGTGGGTCATTTTCTCAATTCGGTGGCGACACTGAGGTGTTTGAGGCGTTTGGCCCCACGTATGCTGGCAACACAGAGAGGAACCATATGCACAGTATCAGTCAAAAGTGTGGACACGCCTTCTAATTCAATATGCTTTCGTTTAGTGATTTTCTCCATTCTAGAACAATACTAGAGGTTTCCAAACTATAAAATAACACATACAGCATTGGGGACTGAAGTAACAACAGCCACAGTCGGTTGTTATTTTAAGACATGAAGGTCAGCTGTTCTGGAACAGTTCTTGCAAGAACAGTATAGTCGAGTGCGTTTGCCAAAACCATCAGGATGAAACTGTCTCTCATGAAGACCTTCCCAGGAAAGCAAGACTAAATGAACTTCTGCAAGAAAGTTTTGGAGTCACCAGCCTCAGAAATCACCAGTTGACAACCAGCACCTCAGATTAGAGCCGTTATGAAGCTTTACAGAGCAGAAGTAGCAGATATACAGCTCAATATCAACTGTTCAAAGGAGATTATTGTGTATATTGGATTGTTTTATAGTGTAAAAAGAAAGAAAACTCAGGAAAGATCATGAAATTAGAAGGTGTGTCCAAACTTTTGACTGGTAGTGTCGGCAATAAACAAAAAAAAACTAACTGCTTAGGCCTCCTGCATCTTCAAACAAGAAACAAGACAATATTTGTATAAAATTTATATATTACATACATTATATACGAGGGCAATATATTATATAAAATAAGGAATAATCTCCCCTAAAGTGTGAGTTAATACTCTAGCTGAAATACCTCACACTCCCTTTATTTCACTCCTTTCCCAAATGCACGCTTTCAGTATTTATGTAAATGAGCTACTACTGAGCCACGCCCCTCCAGAGCAGAACAGCAGAGCTGAGAGACGAGCTGGGGGGATGGGCTCTTCTTCTATTCCGTCACTTCTATTATGGGGGGACGGGGGTAACACACATTAGGTGTGTATCACATTTTTCCCGTGTGTTATTTGTTTGTATACACACTGCACCCATCTCCATTAGTTAAAATTACTAAAAAAAAGTACATTTTGTGTAAAAGCGGCCCTTTAAGTTTTCCCAACATCTTGACGACAGACGAGTTTACGCTTCTTTGGGCTCTTTCGGTTTCTCACGAACATGACGATCTGCTTTGATTTCGTCTTACTTATAAAGAGAGATTTTTTTTTTTAAGCTATAACCCAAGTGATTTGTTACAGGAATTAGCTTGTTTGACATGGCACTAAACACAATTCATAATTTTTATTGTTTTTTTTTTTTTTTACGTATGACATCATGAATAAATGTAAAACGTCTAATCGTTGCCGTAAGAGGAACAAACCAGTCGAGGAAAATAATTAACTTCAGGATTGGAACTTTCCACTTTTTCAGCGCATGACGCCACCATGTGGTTGATTAGTTTTTCATCATACGTATAGGTGTATGCAGAATATATTAACGCGGCTGATTTATTTATTTATTTATTTATTTTTTTTTTGCGTTGTCTACCCCGTGACGTAGCGTGAGCAGGAGCTTGACAAGAGGCGGTTAGCTGGCTTCACGTGTCTCAGGGGAAGCACGTGGTAGCCCTCGCTCTCAGATGGTGGTAGAGGATGTGATACAGAGGGAGGGGAGGTTTGCGCACACTACGAAATACAACAACCAAACCGTGTGTGTGTGTGTTTTGTGTTCTTTGTATGTTTCGTTCCTTTCGTATATTATTTACGGCACTTAACTCGACATTGTTTTAAAGCCTTATTTAAAAAGAAAAATGTAACTAATTTCACTGTGTCAAAAAAAAAAAGCTAAACAGGTGATTAGTCAGATTAGTTAGACTCCACTCTGTAGCCGCAAACAACAAAAGACTAGGCGGTGTGTTCGGCTACCTGTCCTGGTGAATAAATAGCATTCTGAAGTAGTTGGAGAAGGCGGCCAGCACGGCCTTGTGTGCTTTGAAGAAGACGTCACCGATGGCGACTGTGCAGTCACACAGGAAGCCGAACTCCCTCTGCGCGTTGAGCTGCTGCAGGAGGATAAGACCATGGTTGGCCAGCTCCATACTTCCACCTACACAGAGGGGGAGCAGAGATGACGAGTCAGCTTCCGGTTTACTGCAGACCACAATGAACCACACAAGCAGAGAAAGAGGGAAAAAAATAGAAAAGAAAACACACACCACACACACACACACACGCGTGCGCGCCAGCAGTACAGCAGACATGAAACACAAACACGATGCAAGTGGACACTAGAAATCGTCCGGACAGTTTTTCTCTTATGCTATAAACAGCATCGGTTCTGATTTTTAAATCTAACGAGACACGCGTATTGATCCGAGGCTCTGAGGCGTGTAGCAGGATGTCCGGCTCGGTTTGGGAAAACTGGAACACAGCGGGTGGTTATGGGTAGCCTTCGTATTGACCCGCTGTCTCGGACGTCTAGAAGTCTGTCCGAGACGTTTCCTCGAGAGGGGGGGAAAAAATATCCAGGGGAAGAGTGACGCAGACGCTTTCTTTAATCAGACGCTGGGATGTGGAGCGGACGGGCTGTTTTGAAAAGCGCAAAAGAGACTTGGATAAACTTAATCATGATTAAAACAAACAAACAAACAAAAATAAAAATAGAGCTAGTTTGATCCCCACTTGAAGTGTTCGAAACTTTCAGTCATGAATACAAAACAAAACACTCTGCTAAAATAAAGAAATATAGGGTGCAGGATTCAAGGGTTTAAAATTGAAACAAAATTAAAAAAAAAAAAAGTTATATTGAATTAGGAAAAACTGTGATATGTACAGAATCGCAATACAAATAGAATCGCCACCTAGGTATCGCGATAGTATGGCATCAATGTGGTCCCTGGTGACCACAACCTGCCTAGTAAGGAAGATGGATCCTTGATTTAAATAGCATAGTTTCAGCTTGTGCGCTTAACTAAGTCAACGTGTCTCGCTTGCTTATGAAAATTAACAATTATTTTAATTAGATCACTAAGAATTGATGTGCTTCAGTCTGTAAACCTGTCAGAGTTCTACACAATTATATACACATATTATAGACTTTACCAAAAAACTTTTTAAATCAAGTCTAGGACTGCCAATAAAATCTGATACGCGTGTCCGATTGTAAATTGTTGTTCTTCTGTTTTTGAATGACGGATGTGTATATTTCCAGATTTCTTCCTTTGCAACAGGAATGACAACTTTGCAAACGGTCCGTTATTTGCAGACACGCAAGCCGTTTCATGATTAGCCAAGACATTTTCAAGCATATCGTCCGAGAGAGTTGGCCGCGGCCTTGCGTTCCGTCACGTTAATAAAAACATTCGTGCAAAAACCTAAAACTAGAGTCATTTGTGAAACAAATTTCTTGTTTGTTTATTTTTTTGCTGTACAAACACAATATAAACAGAAGTGGAGAAAATACACAAATCCTGTACTGGAGTAAAAGCAAAAAAGATTCCCAAAGAGCAAATATTACTTAAGTAAAAGTACAAGTCCTCCATTTGCTTGTATAGCTGAGTAAAAGTACACAAGTTCTCACCTTCTAATTTGTTGAAATAATAAATAAAATTTACTAAATTTGTATCAGCTAACAAATAATAATAATAATAATAATAAAAACTAACTCCATCTCTCTCGCATTGTTTACGTCAGCGTCTACAACCAGCTCTGCTTCTGATCTCAGACACCTGTAACTTTATTAGGCGCGTCTCGAAAAGAAAAGGGAGTCGCACAATTATGCAGAATTGTCAGCAGGTGGCGATATACTCTGATTGCAAAGACTACACACCACTGTGGATGTGTAACACAAGGCCATGCAGTGAAGTAAAGGTACAGAGATTTGCTACAGAATGTAGTGGAGTAAAAGTAAAAGTAAAAAAAGACTCTCTAATAAAACTCAGAATACGAACAGATACATACATATGATGATTTTATTCAATTAAAAATGTAGCCTTTTTTTAAAATCATGAGTAGATCGTTGTGTTAACATGAAAATAATCTATCATTTTTTTAAAAGAGTATTTTTTCATACAGCTGTTAAATCATATTTATTTGAATTACACATTAATTCGAAACAAAGGAATCCAAAACAGATCCAAACAGAAGCTAAAAGTAACGGCACCCTTACTTTTAAAAGTAAAAAGCACAGGGGCCTCCGAGTGGCGCAGTGGTAAAGCGCTCGCCCCTATCATCCGGAGTTTGATCCCCGGGTGATGCTGTAACCTCTCGCAGACGGAGATCTAGAGAGAGCTGATTGGCCGAGCTCTCTCAGAGGGGAGGGATGAGAGGTACTTAGTGCTCCCACATTAATCGCGGCTCTACAGCCAATCAGGGGCGTCTGTGAGCTCACGCAACAGAAGGAGCAGATAGCGCTGTTCTCCGAGTGTGTTACGCTGCCCCCAATGGTGCGTGAGCGAAAAGATGTGGTCGGCTGGCGTCACGTGGTTCGGAGGAAACACGTGAAAGTCTTCACCTGAGTGGTAGTAGTAGCCTTAATGTGGGAGCGAGCCCCCTAGTGATGGGGAGGAATTGGACGCGACTAAATTAGGGAGAAAATTGGGGGAAAATCCCCCCCCAAAAAGTAAAAAGCACAGACGTTATTAGTAGATTTAGCGCATGATGTATTTAGGAAGTTTGCTCACTTTATGGTTATCAGCTCTCTGTCAGATTTGCCTTGGAGAATTCATGGCTGATGGACACGTGAATTTGATGCAAAATACTAAATCAGTAAAACTTAGTTAAAGAATTATGTATTCAGTTTGTCCTAGAAACAACACAGACACACCTTTATTTCTTGACTATATTATTTACCCAGTCCACTAGTCTGGACATCCAGAGTTGTGTTTCTGACGTCTTTAGCTGAACTTAACATAACATCACACTTATTTCCGTGAAAACCAAGTGGAAATAACTGAACATAAGAGAACGGGAAAAAGCTGGATTTCTTCCAACAATATCTCACATTTATAATACTCACATATCTAAAGTTGTTTTTTCCCCCCACAGTGTCCGTGATCTCTCAATACACAGTCACACATTTCATTTCCTTAATGAACAGTAGATTAATTAAAAAGTAGGCATTTCACCACTCAATTAATAAAATCATGGGAAAAGTTGCCTCACATCTCTCTGTGTGAAGTCTGACATGTTATTCCTGGCCAGTTTTTATATTCAAACATGTCTGGGTTTACGTTTCAAGCATCAAAATGTGGTTAAGTAACTATCAGATATCATAACTTTTATTTAAAACTACATTGTAAAGCCTTGTAACATAACTTATCGCACTAATCTCTACGCTAGCTAGAGATGTTACTGATCAAGCGTTAACCCGTTAACTAGCATTACAAACATAAGCGATTAAAAACATATTAACTGATAAGGTTTGTTTTGGTGACAAGAGAACCTTGACAAACCAAGCTCGAATCTATCGTTAGCTAGCTTAGCTATCCTGACAATAACTGGTTTGAAGACGTCGGTCTGAGTGATTCCTTTTTTTTTCTGACCCCGTGTGCTTACACTCCACTTCCCCTTCCTCCATCTTCATTTCCCGAGAGATCAGTCAAAAAAAAAAAGAAAAAAAGCGCTGCTGTTGTGAAACACTTTCCGTCTAACGTATGTTCGTGAGCGTTTCACATGCGCGTCATGTGGGCAGCTGATGAGGGTGTAGAGAGGCGGGGCTGGTCACAGATGGCTTTGTGTGAGAGACGGACCGAGCGAATCAATGCTTTGCACGCAATTAAATTATACTTTAAAAATCATAAAAAAAAGGAATATTAATATGCAGTTTCATAGTATGGAAGCCCGTCACTGAAGAAATCAGTGTAGGAGGAAACACTGGATTGTGCCACTAGAAATGTGTGTCTGGGTATCATTTATTATTAATAATTCATCAATTATTGACTGTTACTGTGTTCAACTATTGATTTGAAAGAAAAAAAAAACACTACTAAGTTATTATTCAGGGTTTTTTAACCGATAGTTAGAATATGTTTGAATATATTTTTAGAATTACATTTTAGTTACAATTTAAATTACATTAAAATAATTTTGGAAGGGCGGACAAATATAAAAATATAATTTATGATACGACTTAATCTTCATACACATCATGATTTGTAGAAATGCCTTGGAGGATAATGATGTATCGCCCCACCCACACGGTTTGGTTGTTTTATGTTGCCCCCCCCAACATACCACTCATTGATGTGGCAGGCCGGAGGCTGACAGGAATCTCACAGCACGTACTGGTTATGCAGCATTGCTGAGCACCGGGAGAACGGCCCACGTCGGCTGCTCAAACCTGAATCGCAGCTGCAGGGCCGAAAACACTCTCACTGCCCGGGCGGACCCTCGGTGGGAGAGGAGGGGGTGGGGGGGTATTACACACCTTTGAGGTAAAGATGTGTTGCTTTTAGTGTCACCTTCCCCCCAGGTTACAGCCTTTTAGATCGCTCACAGATATGTGATGTTACTTTAATATTCTTTGATATACATAAATCGCTGAGCTTTTTACAGACCACAGACATGCACTAGATACTGAAATAAGCAACCATCAGGGATGTTCCTTTTTTTTTTTTTTTTTGTCTCGCAAAAATGTGAATTCTTGTCTAGTGATGTAGCTAATAACGTAGCTAGCTCTTCATTTTCTTTCCATTACATTACAATCCCTTGATATAGTTGATATGATCGTCAATATCAACGGACTGAGTTTTACGCAACTTTTAAACACATCCGATTTCCTTTTGACACATTCCCAATGAGTGTTTTATTTTTTGCCATTTGGTTTGAAATGGCCCAAATTTTGTAATTTAAAAATAAGAAATGTAAAAGGACTGTACAAACATATTTAGTCTTTAAACCTGTGTGTATATATTATCTTTTATACAAACAAATTGTATTTATTGTATTTATGTTTAAATACTGAATACGTTATTACAGGTGATAAAATAATAAATTGAAGTCATAATAAAATACAGCAGCAAGAAAAAGTAAGTGACCCATTTGTAATATTCTGCATAAACTGGACATGAGACGTGATCAAATTTTCAACTAAGTCACAAATATAAACTAAAACAATACGTCACAGCTGTCACGCCAACTGGAGTCCAATCAATGAAATGATTATGGAGGTGTGGTTTAGAGCAAACTCAACTTATAAAAACAGTCAAACAGTGTCAGTGTGCTATTTACACACAGCATCAGCTGATACCTCACAAAAAGAGATCTTAGGAGAGCTGGCGAGCTGCATGCAGCTGGAAAGGGTTATGGAGTCATCTCAAAAAGTTAACATGGCTGCCCACTCCAAAAGGCACAACACACTATACTGAGCTAACAGCTAACGTCTTGAAGGATTCATTGGATGCATTGGAACATCTCTCATTGAACGACTGTCCATGGCAGGACGTCGCAGACGAAGGCAATGCTCTCAAAAAAAAAAAAAAAAAAAAAGTTTGCAATAAAGCACCTTGACACTCCACATCACTACTCTTGTGGGCAGATAAAATGAAGATAGAGTCATTTGGGAAGGACACACAGCATGACATATGGCATAAAAATAACATGAGAACATCATCTCAACACTGAGGTATGGTGGATGATGTAGGGATGCTTTGCTGCCGGTGGACCTGGATTGCTTGCCACCATGGTTAAGGTGAAACTTAATTCCCAAGTTTATGAAGGCAGACTACAGGGTAATGTCAGGGTCGCCGTCTGCAAGCTGAACCGCAGAAGAAGCTGAGTGAGGATAATAACCCGAACACAAGAGTGAATCGATGACTTTAGAGACACAAAGTCCTAATTTTTTAAGGCGGCCCAGTCAGAACCCAAACCTGAGATACTGAGAAATGACCTCGAGACATCTGTTCACTCCAGACTCCCTAAGAACATGGCTGAGGCAGTTCTGAGAGGAAGAATGGCCCAAACTACCTCCTGACGGCTGTGCAGGTCTAATCCACAGTTACAGGAAGTGCTTGCTTGAGGTTAATGCTGCTAAAAGTGTTTCAAACCAACCTGTTTCACTTACTTTTTCCACCAACACTTTGCCTGGTTGATGGCGAGTTCAATGTAGACTGCTTTTTTCAGAAATTTGATTGTTTTTGGTTGCATTTGTGACTTTGATGAACATCAGACCACATTTCATGACCAATTCATGCAGAAATCCAAGAGATTTTAAATGGTTCCCTTACTTTTTCTTGCCACTGTATCCATTCTAACATCAAATCATCCAAAGCCGGTCAATCAACACTGAACAGAAAACCAATATCACCTGCATGAAACATGGTTTGTGAGACTCTGGTCTAAATAACCTCCTGACCGAGCCACTCTTATAGTCTCATCCCTTTTCATGTTGATGAAAGATTTGCTCGCTGCTTATCCATGACATGTGATTTTTAAAGTAAAGTAGAGATCCTGGTCAGTGTGTGACCTTTGAACCCTGAACTCTGGCTTGTCAGCTCTTGACATTTAATCTGAGATAGCTATGCTGCACTGTCAGTGGCTATGCTTTCTGTGCCACGTGATTAGTCACGTGACACTCGTGTCTGCTGAGGGAGAATGTGGGAGGGGAAAAAACAAATGCCAGAGACATTCGGTGCGAGCAGACGTGCAGGTCTGAGAAGAACAGGGCACAGAAATACCGGCCAGTCCTGTTTTTTACATTGCAAATTTTTTCTTCGTCAACGTCCAGGTTTCAACGTTTGTCATGACAGGGTTTGCCGAACAGTCAATCATAAATGATCATTAATGTTTACTTTTGTCCAGCAAAGGAGCTTCTCTAACTTAGCAGGAACATGGACGCCAACACTGGTGCCGATTAATCAAAGAATTTTTAAACTAGACCAGCTAATAGCCTATTTAAAAAAAAACTAAAAAGACCTACAATAACTTAAGCTAAATTTTTCCTCAGATTTGAGCTAAATAATATTAGGAAAAATGTAAAGTGAAAGATCAGTACAAGCAGATACTTTTGCCAAATTGTTTAGTGAAGCAAATGAATTCTTTATCAGAAATTACAGAGCTCTAGAGGGGTCACATCATAGTTTTTTGTTCTTTTGCTCATTTTAAATCGTGCTCTAGAATGAACCAAACTCGAGAACCAAATTCTATTTCTGGTGCACAAATTAACCCAAATACGGAAACTAATTGGATCAAATTAACCTAGGTGTGTGAACAAATTGCAATATGGTGAAGAAATAAAGCAAAACATTTGAAGAAACTGTATCGCTGGCACAGAAATCAACCTGAATACAAGAAAGATTTGAATTTTGTGCACACAAATACTCAAGTCTGGGGAAATAAATGATCTCTAGCGCATAAATTAACCAGAACACGGGAACAAATTGTATCTCTGACATACCAACTTAGCAATACATGAGAACATATTGTACCTCCAGCACAGCGGAAGAGAAATTAACCTAAATGTGGGAAGGAATTAAATTTTGTGCACACAAATACCTAAATGTGAAAACAATTTGTACTTCTAGCACATACATTAACCAAAACATGGGAACACATTGCATCTCTGGCACAGGAATTAACCAAAACTTGAGAACAAATTCTATCTCTACTGCAGAGATTAACCAACATGTGGGAACAAATTCTATCTCTGGTGCACAAATTAACCAAAACACGAGAACAAATTGTGTCTCTGACGCAGAAATTAACATACATATGGGAACTAATTGTATCTCTATTGCACATCATAACCAAAATTATTAATTATGGAAATTCTTGTTTAAAAAAATTTTTTTTCAGTAAAAAACAAACAAGTCTTTTCCATCTCGTCTCATCTCATTTCATCTTGTGTTCATGCAATGAATGTAGTGTGATGGTGTGAAGTTTTCAAAAAAAAAGCAGGTCATGTTTTTTTTCAGGTGTCTCCATTCTCACCATACCAACAACAACAAAAGCTAGAACTAAAGTGCTGAGAAGAGAACTTTAATCTGCTTAATGTTAATGGCTTTAGAGCGGTCACACTGGCCATGTACAGCAGATGTACAGGATGTCGCTGACTGACAGGGGCGGTGCGATGCGGTGAAAATATCGTACCATGACTTAAAGTTTTTACGTCTCTTCTTTGTAGAATCTCAATGTTTTCTTGCTTTTTTTTTCTCTTATTTTGGATATGATAATGAGCCCTGGTCAGGTGACATCACCTTTCTGAAACATTGATGACAAAATAATGGTTTAAATATTATACAAACTTTTTTATTCTTTTACGTGTTTATTTTAGAGGAATTTACAAATACTCAGAACAAAAATAGTTTTTCCTAATTTAGTCATTAAAAAGATTCCCATTTATTGTGATTCTCATATAAAATATTAGACAAATACACATTAAAACAAGAAATTAACTGCCGTTAACGATAAACTGGTCGATCAAAAAAAAAAACGGACATTTTTATCATTTTGAATTTGGAATAAACGTGTGTAAACTAAACGGCGCTCGCGCTATAGAGTTGGCCGTTAGCCCCGCCCCCAGTGCAGACACGTGGACCGGACAGATCTCCCGCAGAGGCAGAGAGAGCGAGAGAGACAGAGAGAGACCACTTCCGTAGTACGTTTTTTTTTTTTCCTCCTTCAGCAAACTGAAAATAAGCCTCAGAAACGAAACACTGCCGCGCGTGCGGTCTGTGAAAGAAACGGCCATGTAGTTTTAAAACAAATATAGATATAAAAATATACACGTTAACGGAAAACTCGCGAGCCCGAAAGACAAACGTTTAAAACGGTCACGCACACAAACAGATAGAGGAAAGAGGGGGTTAGAGCTAGGCTAGTCACCGAGTGAAACGCTCGAACTTCACCGGGAAACGCTGTTAGTTCAGGATCACACCGGGGAGCATCACGTGACTCGAGATTTTAAATTTAAAAAATGAGAAAGGTTACCTTTCCTCCGTGCGAGCGCGTGGAGTCGAGGCGGCGTTGCTCTCTCTCTGTGTGTGTGAGAGTGAGTGCAAGTGTGTGTGTGTTACCGTGGACTCTCGGTCCGTTGGTCGCGGCGCAGCTGCTCTGTTCCTCTCAGACGCAGCATTGGCGGCGGTGGTTGTCGGTGTTTTCCGGTCGGGTTACGTTACAATCACATGACTGACTAAAGGACCTTAAAAACGGCGCACAGGCGGTTGTGAGGGGGGAAACACACACACGCACACACACAAGCTACTTCCCCGGAGGGGTTGGTTTGTGTATGTCTGTATGTGTGTGTGCGAGTGTAAGAGAGAGATGGGGGTGCCAAAACAAATGAAGCGTTTGGCGGTATGCGCGCGCCAAACGCGATAAGACGAGTCGTGAAATGTTTTGGTCGTGCTCGCCATGTTTACGCACACATGGGGGTGATTTAACCTTATTTTAATACATCTCGGGAAAACCGTAGGAGGGCCCATCACATACACACACGCACACAAAACGAAATGACAGAAAAAAAAACAGCTAAAGCAGCGGCTCATTTGCATTTCGGTTGACGCGGGTTTGTCAACGGCTGCCGCGCGCGCTCAGGGTTTTTTCTTTTTTCTCAGCTCCGCGTGCTTTAGTTCCATTTAAAAGAAACATAATAATTCGCACGTGCGATGACCATAAAAGGAAGAAGATGACCGTTAAATGATAATAACGGACAGCAGCGAAACGAAGGCGTTTAATCTATAAATTGTTTCTTTTAGACATTAAATTTTTTTGTAGTGTTAAATATATTTTAAGTGCATTATGTAGATTACACGTGTGCCGTGAAGAAGTAAATATATTAACCATTTTAGGGAGAAAAACCAATTACAACAAATTGTATGCATAAACATTATTTTTGCAAAATAATCAAATTCAGCAAAACTCTTCAATTGAAATTATCCTAGCTGTCTGTCTATCTTTTTTTTTTTTTTAAGGTAATAGTATATGTTTTAATTGAGGCACAGGTAAATTTGACTTAATGCTTTTCTTTTTCTTTTCTTTCTTTATATTTTTTAAGTAAATTAACAGAATCCTGAACAACCCCTATTCTTGAGGAATTTTAATTTTGTTCCAAAAACTATTGTCATTTTACAAAAACAAACAAACAAACAAAAATATATATATATATATACATACATACATACACACACACACACACACACACACACACACACACACACACAAAAGATACATGTATAACTGAAATTTTGTTTGTGCCATATGGTGCACAGACAGTGTAAGCAGTGTCGTCATCAACTTTTATGTCATAACTGAGAGCTTGTCACATGCGTTCCTCTCAGGCCTCACTGACCATGTAACAATAGGCAGCGTCATCATCATCACCCTTATTGTCACACTATGAGGTAATAATATATTTGCCAAAATATTGGAGCAGCGAGTTGACCGCACACTCCATTCAAGTCATGGTAGCACGTCAGGATCTGCACCCTCTAGTATGAAGTATAAGAAAAATATGAAACTTTTTATGAGACTTACAAATATACGTGGAGGTTCTCAATCCGTCAATCCTTTCCAGCGTTGTACAAAGGGCAGGGACTTAATCAACGATTGTGATTGGGAAACGGACTACACGTAGCTAGTTAACCAGCCCATGATTATTACACACATGGCATCAATTCTCATGATGTATTATTTACCAGCAGCAGATCCTGACAAAATAAAAATACAGCAACTAGAACAGTCTTCTTTATGGCTAACATTTGCATATTAGCTAGCTAGGTATAAAAGACGTGACTGGTCCCCACCCTCAATTAATGTTAATAACCTACACAGACATGCAAGAAGTAAATAGGTGCCATCATTTCATGATGAAATGCACACACCAAAATATGCTACGTGTTTGAGAACATAACGTTTAGCTATTAATAAATTATTAACACTTTGTCGACTTTCCTTTAGCGGCTTTTTCGTTAAAATAAACTACTTGGCTAGGTGTATTATTACATGGTTGCTCTTCTCAACAGATCTCAGAACAGCACAAAGACGTCTTTAAGTTTTAGAGTTCGACCAGGACGGACTCCAGCAATTTTTTCTTGAATTTTACCTGTTGAAAAGAGTCCAAAGCGAGGTTTCAAAAGTCCTAGCTGTTTGTCTCTGGGACAGTCCTTGTTCAGATTCACCAACAATCCAATTTCTTTGGAAATCCGACATTCTGAGTTCTGTGCACGGTTAAAGATGTGTCCATTCCAACCTGGGAAAAAATAATCCAATAATTGGTATAGTAATTGTGGTGCATATGTCTTATAAGAAACATGTACTGTATGGGTCAGTTTGTGTTTAATCACAATTAATAAATAGGATTTTGACAGTCAGTTATACATTATACTTTTGGAATTTCATGTGAGTAATGGAGCTCTCTGGAGTCAAGGCATAGTATGTGCTAGGTCCATGTGGAAAAACCCAGTACATATAGTAGTATACATATTCTAGTATACATATTGCCGGGCCAAAAGAAAAGTCACTCACTCAAAATTTCTTTCAATGCCCTTCACTCTGAAACAGGCTCAATCTGGACTCATCAGACCACATGACCTTTTTCTATAGCTCCAAAGTCCAGTCTTTAGGCTCTTCAGGAAACTGAAGCCTTTTTTCTGATGACTCTGACTAACAAGTGATTTTCTTATGGAAACACATCTGTTTAGTTTCAATCCCATGAATTCTCATCACATTGTGTGTGTGTGTGTGTGTGTGTGTGTGTGTGTGTGTGTGTGTGTGTGTGTGTGTGTGTGTGTGTGTGGAAGTGCTTTTACTTTTATTATTAAAAATAGCTCTGAGTTTTTTCTGCTGATTTATTTTACCATGTAACTTCACCAAGCTCCATTTTTTTCCCAACCACATTTCTTCCACAAAGTCTATGGCTCAGTACTATCTTTCCAGGGTTTGATAATGTGTTAAATGGTCCTTAACTCAGTTCCAGAAACCTCGAATCTCCTTATTTGTTTTCTTTGCCAGATGCAGCCCAATAATTTATCCCTCCAGAAATGCCTCCTTAGTAGTGATCTGGCGAAAAATTTTCATGTCCTGAATAAGGCATGAGCCTGTGTGAAGAGATTTATAAAATATATATATATATATATATATATATATATATATATATATATATATATATATATATATATATAAATTTTAGTTTTTTCTTGTGATCACCACTTCACGGTCAGTTTGCTCAAAATGTCTGAAATCTAAAAATCTAAAAATCCATTTCTTTTGTTTAGTTAATCAACTAAAGAACAAAACAAATGTGTTAGGAAGAAGGTTTCCTGACTAACAGCAGAGCAGAGTCGCTAATACTTACAGTGCTTTAAAAAATAATTTTTTTTTATTTTTATTCACTGACCGTGAAGTGGTGATTTATACTGTACATAAGATTTCTGTTCACAGGTTTACACTAATGCAATTTTAAAAAATGTAAAATACTGTCATTTCTATCATAGTATATGTATGTGAGTCACCTATTTGTATATTTGTCCTAAATGTTTTGACAGTTAAATAGACAAGAAGCCCAATAAGCTGCACTTTGTACAGCACAGCAAACAGACGAGCGCTTTGTGTAACCCTGTAGCAGGATATGGAGCTTAAGGGGAAGCACAACTTCAAAAAAAAAAAAACGTCAGGAAATGTGGAAGACAACACACACACACTACAAAGTGAAGTGAAAAGAGAGGAGGTGTGGCTATGTTCTTCACAATACTGATATTGAAAATGCAGATGTTAGTAAAATTGAAAACCTTTTAAAACAGCAGGAAACATCAATGTTTTAATTCCTGATTCAATAAATAATAATTAACCATTAAACTATAACATACAAACACACACATATACACCCACTTGGCATGGAAATAAACATTTTAATTTGCACATAAGCAAATGTATGATGTCAATTATACTATTATTATTATTATTATTATTATTATTATTATTATTATTATTATTATTAAATAGGCTATACCCTTTAAATTTGTAGTTGTGCGGTAGAAGGGAAAGACCGCAACAGTAAAACAGCAGCATAATTAGAAGAAAAAAGGAGCGCTTTGCACAATATCTTATTATATCTCACTATGAACAAAATCTATCTTAAATTATAACATCATTATAATGCTTTAATAGAGGATTTTACATTTCATTTGGTTCCTACATTTAATTACACCAGCACTAGAGGGCAGTATTGTCTATGGCGAGAATTAGATGGCGTTCTGATGATTAAAAGTAATCTTAGTGGCGTTTTTAAAAAGATATACTACTGTCTGTTTAATAAAAAAAACATTGTTTAATATCTTATGTGTATTATATAATTTTTTTTAAATGAAGGAAAAAAAACAGGTTTTTAACAAATGTTGTTCAATTGATTTAAGTAAAGTTTTTTTATTATTTAGAATCACAACGCCTTCCTGTTAGCCAAGATGGCGGCGGATCAAGTTTTAATTCCTCCACCGTCGCTCTCAGCTAAATTCGAAGGGTATGAATGTTGCTTTTTTATTATTTGTTTTATTAAAGCTTTATTATTATATTTAGGAACATGTCTAGCACTGTTTGCCAGAAGAAATTGTGTATTTACGGCCCAGAGTGTTTGTACTTAGCCACCTGGCTAGCCGAATATGGCTGTTTAGATGTGGACCTGGTTTCAAATCAGTTCCTATTTGTAGACGTAGGGAACTACCAAAGGCGTGTGCGCCGTGAAGGTAATCCGTAAGTAGTACTCTTACGTAGTGAGCGAGAGAGATTTGGGATGCGGCCGTTAATGTGTCGAACTGAACTAAAGCTTATTCTCTTTAACTTAATTTAACAATTATTTTCAAAAATATTAACTTATATTCGCATGCTTCTTGAAAAAAAGATGTTAACAATAATTTAGGGAATATATTTAACCTTAATCTTAAAAAAATATTTTTTAAAATAAAAGTCCCAATTAAAATGTGTATCTATTATTTTTAATACTGTTGTTGTTGTTTAAAAAAAAATAAATCATTACAAAATTACAAACTGAGCATTTTAAAATGCGTGCATGAAAACTACAATTTAAAAAATGTAATAATAATAATAATAATAATAATAATAATAATAATAAAATAAATAAATACTACGTGTGTTTTTACTTTTTATTTGTATTTTTTATTTTATTTTATCTAATGCCTTAAATAACAATTAAAGAAGCTCCTAAAAGAGGGTGAGGGTGAATAAATAGGCAAATTAAAGTAAGAAAAAAAATAAAATATAAGGAGTGATGAATGAAATCAAAGAGTACAACGTGTGTGTGTGTAATATATAAAGTTTAATTTTTATAGCATATTAAAGCTTCTTTTAAAAGTTGAGGAAAGAGACACGGAAATAAATGGAAGGAAATTAATATGAAGGCTAAAGGAAGCAGGAGAAAACTAATTATGCAGACGTGCGTACAGTGTGAGATCTAGATCACCAGATCTACATGAATAAAAGGTTTTAATTTTTACTAGAAAAGTTAAACTGAATAGTTCATATATTTTTTTGTACAGGGGCTTCGCCCTGAAATAATAATATCACTGATTACATTAAAGCTCATCAGATTATTTTAGCTCTAAAAGTTTTTTTTTAATTTTCCGTCAATGGCTCTAGTTAAAAATAAATACAAATTGACAACAGGAATGAATACAGATTGTATGCACGCACACACACACACACACACACACAATGCGCACACACACACTGCACTGTAATTTGTTTTCATGTTTTCTACATTACCTGACACTTTATTTTTAAACTGGAGCCGCTACAGAAGTGAATGTTATGTTGTATATGAAATATTGTAGACACTTATACACACTATGTATTGTTCAAAGAGTTTAACATAATAATTTATATATATACTGTATATAGTCACATGACTGTAATGCCTGAAACCGATCCTTTCACACCCTGATCAGAGTTCCTTATGTGTAATTTAACACAAGTTTTTCTTTCACTTTATTCCTCTCGAAGGTCTTTTGCATATCTGACGGTAAGAGACAGGCTGCCCACCATCCTGACCAAAGTCATCGATACCATTCATCGAAACAAGAACAACTTCTTCGAGAAACATGGAGAGGTAGTACAATAAATAAACATATATATCTCAATCAGTGAAAAAATAAGAAGGCTGAATTTTAGCACGAAATCATCTGATCAAATCTCCTGTGCAGTGTCATGTCAAAGAACGTCCTAATCCTCATGGGTTCTGTTGTTCATACATTGCTTAGCAACTTCAAGATAATTGTCGTTAGATATATTTAATGATCAGGCAGAACAGGATGTATTTTAATTTAATACTAAAAAGGTCAGACTTTGAAAGGCTGAACGTCATCAGAGATTGGCAGATGCTAAATGTTCAGTTTTTTTTTTTAGGTATTTAATTTTTTTACACAGAAAAAAAGTCCTTCAGGAAGCTTGGAGAACTATTCCTCAAAACTATATTAAACATACACGAGCTTTGGAAGCACAATATAAAGAAATTAGGGGGGGTCAAGACACAATACTGAGGTTTGCTGTCATGATAACTGAAGTGCAAGCATATTGTGTAATTTGACCAGGGGTGCACAAACTTTTGCATACAAGCATTTATTCTAATATTGGATAAACATAACATAGTATAAACAAGCGACAGATCCGTGAACCTATCCGTATCAATCAGGGTTTGATTTCTGAACATTGTTGTGGATCCACTGGTATTGAGAATGGGGAAAGAAATTCACCACACAACAGTGACTGGTGGAGTTCCTCCTATGTGGGCGGAGTCGAATCAGATTCCAGGGGTTAGATACACCAGAGTGTGTTTCCCTGTAGGTAAGTATGTTTATTGTTCTGTGTTGTTCAGCATTTGATTAAAGGTTCTTAGAAGGAGTTGGATCAGGTGTACCTCCACCCGCTAGGATTTTTGGTTTTGAATCTATGACAATCTCTGTTGTTGCAACAAAGCCGATGGAGTAACTCTCAATGTGATGCCACCACCACCATGCTTTAATCTTAAAATCATTGGCAAAAACATTGGCAGCGTCCCAAAAATCGGACCATGTTGGAGACGAGATTTGGGACTTAATTGGCGTATATTGCAGGGTCTTTAAATAAACCGCTTAGTCATAACTTTATGACCACCTATCTAATATTGAGTAGTTTCTTCTTTTGACACCAGAACACTAATACGCTATGTGCTCTGCCACGTTTCTATCAGAACCAGCATTAAACTTTTCAGCAGTTTTGAGCTACAGTGGTCTCCCATGACCCTTTCACCGATTTACTAGATTTTCTTGGGAACATACAACAAGAGCTGCAGTTTTGGAGTTGTCTCACCCAGTCCTTTGGACATCACAATTTGGCCCTTGTCACAGCCACAGTTAGAATAACTCATTACAATGGCACCTGAAAGTGGATGGGACATAAAGTCTCAGACATACGAACGAGTTCCATTCCGAGAGCTCGTTCATAAGTCCAATTTGTTCGTAAGTCCAACAAACCTTGTTTAGGTACAGTATTTCCACTTTTGTCCACATCGTTATTGCTTGCCGCTTCTTAGCAGTACTAGCTTTATCGCCCCTGCTTTTATGCTTGCTTCCGGACATCCTGAGATGCATGCTGCATGCCTGACATGTGATCTAACTTCAGCGAGTGAACATGTGCACTTTGCGGTTTTGTTCGTATCATTGGAAGTTTGTAACTCAAATGTTTGTATGTAAGGGACTTACATAAATCTAGGATTACATCACATGTTCAAACGATTCGATCCATGTTAGCCAGTAATTCACATGTGAAGAGCAAGCACTTAGATTTAGCATCCGCTCCTGTCATAGCGACTTGTGCATCGACAGGTAGGCGTGGAGGCAGAGAAGAGAGCCATCTCCTTCCTGTCCAAGCTGAGGAACGAGATGCAGACGGACAAACCCGTGCTGCTCCTGACCGACTCTGCAGCCGACACGGAAGAGTGGAACCGGTACATGCAGAGACAACAGGACCTGATGGAGGACGGGCAGCCTGTCAGCTGGTTCAAGTCACCCTGGCTCTATGTGGAGTGCTACATGTACAGGAAGATCCAGGAGGCCTTGGCGCTCAGGTGAGGTTAAGTTCTAACTGCATGGTGCCGGACACGAGGTTACATTCTTGAAAACGTTTTGCATTTTAGCATTGAAGAAAGCTGGAATGATTTATTCCTCAGAGATATGCCCATACAATGGTCTATAACTGTGATTTTGTGGTTTATTAGCTAATCTGACAAAAAAAAAAAAACATCAGAAAAGGAGAGGAAGGGGAAAGGTAAAGAATGTGGTATGTGAAAAACAAGTTTTACTTAGGGGTGTTGGGAGCGATTACTTTTGCATCATGCTGACTTTTTGAATGTAGGTCAAATTTAACTTTGTGTCAGCCTTCTAAGGCAAAGTGGCAATTGTGTTGGGGGGAGGGGGAAAAAGGAGCAGATGGTGATTATTATTTAGCATCAGGCTAGGGATATTCAAAAGAAAAAATATCTACTGGTGCACTCCAGAGTGTTACTGATAAAATGTACTTTTTTTATTTTGCTTGCTAACAATTTCTTGCTAATGCTCTATATACATTATGATGCTCGCAATCGACCAATCAGCGATCACCATCATTACTGGCCCCACCCACACATTCCTTTTTGAACCTGTAACATAGTAACTCTTCTTCGTTTTTTCTTTCTTCTATTCTTTTATTTTTTTTTACTTAAAAAAAAATCAGTCCTCCAATCAGTGATTTCGATGCCTTTAAAGAAGGAAAGACAAACAGCTTCTTCGAATCCCAGCAGGCCGTCGTGTCGCTCTGTACGTACCTGCGAGAGGTCCTCAGCACCGCAGACACCACGGACAAGAAATGGCTCCTTGAACATTTCTTCAGGTTATTACAGGTGAGTTCTTTACTCCGGCCCGAGCTCTAACTTCTTTCCCAGGACGGTTTTGGTTTTATTCTTCCTGAATGAAGTGTGAAGTGTACGAGCGAAACACCCGCACACACTCCAGAGTCACGTCGGAGCTGGAGCTCGACTCATGAGGGTGTAATTTTATATGAATCAATAAAAAGTGCTCTTCACCAGACCTGCTTTAACACTCAGTACGTTGTAGTTGGTCACGTACAGAAATGGGTCCCATTTCCCCATCTGTCCATAGACAGCGAGTGATTTTAATTCTGCGTTTATGTGAGATTTATTAAAATGTTTTTCTTATTGTTAGGCTTTTCCAATGGTAAAATGCCAATTAGTCCAATTAAATTCATATTAATATGATTTAAAACCCCCTGAAAAAAAAAATCTGTATTTCCATGCAAATTCTGTATTTCTGTACTTATTCAATTTTTTGGGTCAGTGTTTCAGAAATAACAAGTGAAAATGTGGATGATTAAGAAAATTTTGTTTATCATCATGCATTTTCTCTCAAATCGTTTAATTGTCTTTCAGTGATTTTTGTAAAACCTAAATTATTACTTTTTTAACTCGTGATTTACATCTTAATTTTTATGAGTTAATATTACTAGTAATAGTAATTATTAATGAATTAATCAATCAATTAGTGAAGAATTACTATTACTTGTGAATATAACTTTGACTATATTGTAGCTTTAATAGTGTTTGTTTACTAATAATAAAATAGTAATAATAATTCTCCTCTGAGATCTTGCATGTTCGAACACTTATTGCAGTATTTAATTATTTAATTAAAGGTTGATGAGGTTGTTGACGGTATCAGTCATCAAATTTGTTCTTTGATGAATTTCACTCATATTACTAAAATAAAATAAAAAATCATGTCTTAACTAAACATTTTTAGAACGTTTTTGTGTTTATACGGAAATGTTTCCAAAGATAAACAAATGTTTTTATTGTAACACCTAATTGATCTAATTGATCTCAGTTTCATGTAAATGCAAAAAAAAAAAAAATACATCTATAAATGAAAACCATAAATAAAAAAAAATAAACCTTAGAACCAAGCAGCTGATTTGTATTATGCTCTCAAATGCTGATTTCTTTTCCTGCCATGCTTTTCTACAGTGCTCCTCAGATTGTTTTTACAATTCAGTGTTTGTGTTTAAGTAGTTGAGCGTGTTTTTAACATGTGGGCGGGGCTTAGTGCTGACTGGACCGGGGTGAGTAATCAGTGCCAGCTAGTAAATTCATATTATTCATGTATTTCTGGTCAGTGTTTCAGAATTGACGGGCGAAAAATGTTGACGATCAATTGACGAGTCGAGAGTCACATGACGGGATGATGAAATTGTATCTGACTAGCGATTGGGTGATAAACCCTCTGACAGCACATTCGGAACTTTACAGTCTGTATGTAATTACTGACTACCAACACGGTAATATGTACCCTATGCTATTGTAAAGGAAATAATAATAACAATAAGGCGAAAACAAAAGACTAAACAAACACATGTGATGATGAACCATTAACTAGCCACCCGCGCTCTTTACCACCAGTCTGCAGCGATGCCACATTTGACTCCGGTCCAGTCATCTGACAAGCACTTGTGTAGTGGTCAATCAGCACTAAGCCCCGCCCCTACGTACAAACAGGCTCAACTTTGAAGGCAGAGCAGGAAAAGAAACATAAATGTAAATCAGCAATCTAGAGAAATTAGATATATGGCTGCAGGTTTAGTGTTTTTATGTAATGTTTTTGTTTTTACGTGAACCTGATTCCTGATCTAATGAACTGACTCGACTTGTGGTCGTCTAAACTACAGCGACTCCATTCAGGATGTGTCAGTTACTGAAGATGAATTTCTTAAGGCACTTATTAATAAATGGAAAATTCATTCATTATTGTTCTCCCTTGTCGTTTTTTTGTTGATTTTGTGTCGCTCCAGGTGTCCCTGTGGGGAAACAGGTGTGATTTATCCATCTCATCCGGCCAGGAAAACTCTCAGAAGACCAGCCCGATGGATTCTCTGCCCGATCTTCAGCGCTTCATCCTAGTGGATGATTCGTCTCAGGTGTGGTCCGTGTTAACGTCTGTACCCGGGGTCAGAATGGACATCGTTCTAGACAACGCCGGCTTCGAGCTGGTCACAGATCTGATACTCGCAGACTTCCTGGTCTCCGTCGGCCTGGTGAAGGAAGTGCGCTTCCACGGCAAGTCCATCCCGTGGTTCGTCTCCGACGTCACCAAGCAGGATTTCGATTGGACCCTATCGCAAACCGCGGCGTCCAATCACAAGCACATGTCGTCCTGCGGCGTCCAGTGGAAGCGCCACTTGAAAGACGGAACGTGGTCGTATCACGACCATCGCTTCTGGACTTCACCGCACGAGTTCTGCGACATGCCGGCAGACGCCCCGGATCTCTACTCCGTTCTACAGGGGTCCGACCTGATCCTGTTTAAAGGAGACCTGAACTACCGCCGGCTGACAGGAGACAGGATGTGGGAGCACACTGCACCCTTCGAGCGTGCGCTCCGGGGCTTCCTGCCCGCCCCGCTGTGCAGCATCAGGACCCTGAAGGCTAACGTACAAGTCGGGTTAGAACCCGGCCGGGCGGAGAACCTCGGCTCCCAGGACGCAGACTGGATGACCAGCGGAAAATACGCAGTAATCCAGTTCTGCAGTCCACTCAGGGAGCAGCAGCAGGGTTTATAAAGATGCCATGAGAGCGACAATAACAAATAAAAGCTGATCTTATAAAGAGAATTGAATTAACTACAATACAATTTCTCTTTAATGTTTTTTTTTTTCTTTTATTTTCAGTATCTTGAATGTTTTACCAGGTGGCTGTGGTTGGTTTTCTGATATCAAGGTAGATGTAACAGTGTGACACAATATAACTCAACGTACAGTGCTGTGCAAAAGTCTTGACACCTTATTTCCTGGTATTTTTCTTCTAGTCTTAAACAATTCTTTAGGCTTCCTGAAAGGCTTGCATAATGTTTTTTGGTTGTTAATCCACAAATGAAAGTTGAATCATTAAAGCATAAAAAAAACGTCGACCTTGAGGCATGAACCAGTGAGAATATCTGTACAGATCTGTTTGTCATTTGTTTATTCGGACTGTATATACCTCCAGTACAACATAATCCATTGTGTTTGTTTATTCAATATTAGAATAAACGCTTGTGTGCAAAAGTTTGTGCACCCCTGGTCAAATGACATAATTTACTTCCACTTTTTCTTTTTTTTTTTTTTTTTTTTTCCAGAATAGAAGATATTATGACAGCAAACTACAGTACACTGCTGTGCAAAAGTCTTGGCTCCCCCTAATTTCTTCATATTCTGCTTCCAAAGTTCGAGACTTTCTTGTATTTCTAATTTAGTCTTGAGGCTTCCTGAAGAACTTTTGTCTTTTTTTTTTTTTTTGTCTCTCAATTCTGATGAATGTTTTTTTTGTTAAGCCACCTTTCAGTGACCTATGAAACATTTCAAGCATAAAAAATTTTAAAAATCTAACTCAAGGGCATGACCCAGTGAGAAACGGGTGCAGATGATGACAGATGTACAGGCCGGTGATTAGTGCTGATGCTGAGTGGTTGGAAAACAGACGAAATGAGGTCCCTGCTGAACAATTTTCAGATTGGCAGTTTAGGCACTTTGCAGCCTGTCACAGAAAAACATTGTCCCATTTTTTTCATTTAATCTACATCATTTAATATGAAGAAATGAGGGGGATCAAGACTTTTGCACATTACTGTATATTTTGTTATGTTTACAGAGGAATGTCAGAAAATAGATTAATTCAAACCAGTGGGGGGGGGGGGGCATACTCATGAAATAGATGTTAAGGTTTTAAAAAGTAAGCGCAAACAACATTACCTGGTTAGAATAAATAGTTTGATTGGGCAATGATATGTTACTCATTCATTATTATTCACAATAAAAATAATAATAATACAGCACTAAATCCATCATCAGCTTACAGATGTGCGCAGACAGAAAACAAATCCTCATGTTAGTGCATTTGGACAGAGACGGACAGCACCTTCAGGGAATATGCATTTGTGCAGGTTATATGATGTGAACTTGATCCAGTTGAAGTTTACGTTAGTCTTATGATGTGGAAATTTTCACACACTCGGGAGTAAGAATATGATATTTTCCCATGTTCACTGTATTATTACGGGTGCCATTTTTTTTGTGTAAATGCTCATAAGAATGCATGACTATGTTTGCATGCAGCTTGATAAGTGAACCCCACGGCATGTGTGTGTTTGGCAATGGTAATTAAACTGTCTGCATTCAGTAAAGTCACAAAAGCAGCTTGAAATGTTTCAGTTTTCTTCTTGCAAAGCTTCATCACCACTCATCTTGATTTCATTAACGTTCCTGATAATAATAATAATAATAATAATAATAATAAATCTAATACGGAGTTAGTTAAACAACGCTCACCAGGAGTGAAGGTTGTTGTTCTGGACAGCGATTTATTTCTGTAAAAAATTCACAAAAAAGTTATAATCGATTCCCAAAAGGGTAGGTGTTAAATTCCGTTCAAAGGTTTCTGTTCAAGGATTTTAAATGTAAATGGATTTTTTTTTAATTGGATTATAAATGGTTTATTTTTAAAATTATTATTGTATTACGTAATGGGAGTCTCAGTTGTCCTAAAATGAGTTTGCAAGTACAGCTTCCGGTCACACGGGGGAGCTAGTTAGTTTTCTACCGCTGTGACGATTTCTGTTATAATTCTGTCTGCATTTAGTGTGAGAGTAGAGAAAATAAAACCCATTAAATAAATGCATTTACTGTATTTGGTATCATTTGTAAAGTCTAGTTTTATCATTGACAGGTTTTCAATAACTTGTGCATACAGAGTTGTGATTTATCATAAATCTGTGTAGGAAACGGTTGGTCTACCATGTTTTCAAGGAAATAAAGTGATGTGTAAATTGCAATAAAAATAATCAGTAACATTCGTTTATGCATATATAAACTTTTATTATGATTTATGAATACTAGAGATGGAGGGAAATCTATTCTGGGATGCATCACTGTTCTTTTGTATGGCAACTCTTGTATCACTCCAAAATCTATTTTTTTTTTCATTCTTATATATCTATGGAAAAAAATAAGCGAGCACTGCAAAATAGTTCCTTATGTTGTTTTTTTTCTTACAGGTGCTTACATGTGTTGGTGAGATGAACAGTTGTATAAAATTTTTTTGCGAATATTTTTGCAGGAAAAAAAAAGTTTTTTTTTCGTGGTTAAAACTCGAACTCAAATCGCCTACGAGTTGATGTAACCAGCCATAACCTTGCATCTGTCCATTGCGTTGTAGTTCCTGATGAACAAAACCATGTTTTCTTCTAAATAAGCTCAGCTTACAGCAATGTCTCTTTAAAGTCCGGATGCTTATGATGATCTGGTGATTCTGGGCGAAAATAACAAGTGTTTCTTTGTTACTGTAGTAAATAATTTTTATATACTTTTTTAATAATAAATTGTTAAAAAAGTAAAATTTGATTACATCTTCCACTCTAGGCATAGGCATCTATTCCCCAACCTGAAATAATAATATATAGTATATAATAGAAAGAAAATTGTGTAGATATACTCCGAATTTTCGAGTTGTAAGTTGAAATTTTCAAGGAAAAAAAAATTTATTTTTAGTGGGGGAAAACTAGATTTTTTTTTTTTTTTTTAGAAAAACGTTACATTGTTGGGAAAAATTTATTTATATTATTATAAATATTTTTTTAATATTTTTCATAAAAATTGTTACATTGTTGGGAAAAAAATTATATATATAAAACGTTACATTGTTGGAAAAAAAATATTTATATATACAGTATATATAAAATTTTCCCAACAATGTAAGGATTTTTTTTTCCCGAAATTTTTTTTTCTTGAAAATTTCAACTTTTTTAAAACTAGTTTTAAACTAGGAAATTCTCTGCCCCGCTCCTTCAAACTTTTTTTTTATTTTATATAAATCTCATATTGACCCCACTGCTCCTTCATAGAGTGCACCTTTTTGCGTAATTTAGATTTCCACCATAAATCCAGTCACTTTGTCTCAACAACTTTATCCCCGCAAGTTATAATTGCAGAATTTAGCTTTTTTCCTTGTCTGGCCATTTTTCTCTAACAATAAGCATATACATGTTATGGAACAAGAGTAAGTGTCAGAGTGTATTCTTTATATTTGTACATTGCAGAAACAAGAGATGTGACCGATATGTGTATAAGCTACAGGGTGCAATCTGGCTACTGAATGTTAATGATACACAATCTGTGTTCACACAGGACTCAGACTGTATTAATTCCTCCCCCACCCACACAAATTATGTATTAAAATCACTATAATGGAGTTGGATTTAGTTAAGATAACACCCGATGGTAAGTTAGAGCGATGGAATGGAGTTACGCATGCTGTTTAACACACATTAAACTCGAATGCTGTTTCACCTTCGGTATCTTTTGTTTTACAGCAGACGAGCGCAGTTTGCAAGGTCGTTACTGCAAAAGAACAAAATATCGTACTGAACTTGATAGACTTTCTCTGGTAGTGGATAAAGCAGTAGGAAAAAAAAAAGTTAAAGGAATAAATAAAGAGAACTTCTGGACCCGAGTGTTAATAGACGAGTGGTGTCTCAAGTGGTGAACTTTAAGGGTTTAAAGTCTGAGTATTTGAGACACAATATTGGAATGAATGTGCGTTGACATTGAACTTGTCTCCTGGGGCCTGGGGATGAGATGAAAAGATCATTGTGTCAGTTTGTTAACTAAAGACCTCACATAGACACGCACAAATAGAACTCGAGCTCCTTATATGCAGAAGCTTTACAGAAAATCGTAACATGCAACATAAATACACTTTCTTTGATCCTCTTTAGCTTTGATTACACACACACACACACACACACACTGTGGTGTCCAGTACATGGGTATAAATGATTCCTCATGCTCCCAGAATCACTCTTTCACAATCTGAGTCCTGGAATATGGGCGTGTCATCAGGTGATTCAGTACATTCAGGTCGTCAGCTGACTTCATTTTATTGCCACATAACGTTGCTGAGTCTCGACCCGAGCGACTGAAGCGACCCCAGATCATAACACTGTCTCCAGAGGCTCGTACAGTGGACATTATTCACGGAAAGTGCTGATGAGACCAACAAAAGTTTTAATATAACCTGAATGCGGATAATTTTTGACTAATAATTACATTTTTGTTTTGATAATTGAATTTTTTTTATTATTTGTTTCTTCTTTAAATAAAAAACAGGTAAGCAGTGGTTTATCATTAGGTTTGGACTGCATAGAGTATCTGATATACAAGTCTCTGTGAGTGAGCTGTTACTATGGAAACAACAATACGATAAACACCACAGTTAGTTGTTTGGTATTTGAACTCTTTCTCTTGTTGGATTTGCATCGATGAATTCCTGTTAAAAAGCAAAAACACATTTGTTCAGAATAAAGCGGTATGGGCGTGGCCTAATATGCTAATGAATGCATATGGTGATTCGTACACTAGCGTTCCGCCACATGACCCCGCCCATTTTGCAATAAAAGCATAGAAACTCGCAAGGTGCACATATACATTGCAAAGTCACCCATCATGGTTTGCACATATTATTGGTCATGGTTTTAATTAGAAAGCATTTAGCTCGTTAGTCGCCATATTTAAATTTAACGATGTGATGTCACTGCTTCCATCAAGCCAGTTTGCTTTGATTGATCCTAAACAATAGGGTTTGGAATTTTTTGATCTTGAGAGTGCATTTGCTTAAAAGAGCACAAAGTGCATTTGCTAGAGGAAAGTGTTGAACGTGACACGGTACGAAGAGTTCGAGAGCGTCCTTTGGCGCGCGCCAGAAGTCTGTCTTTGACTCGTCCTTTTAAAAAAATTTAATGCAACAATTCACAACACAAAGAGCTTTCAGCATTCATACTTGTGAATAAAGTGTAAAATGTGCACATGTAAAAGTTTGGCTGCAGGACCCGCTCGCTCCGTTGACCCCTGATTGATCAGGTGACCTCGTTCAAACATTTGTTTACCACAGTAGATGTCACGGTGCCATTTCAAGTCCTTAGATAAGCTTCAGACGAGTCGAGTTTGCTGTGTTTCACATTTGCGGCATGTCGATCTGCGCGGATTCTGATGGGCCAGGAGGTGAACATGTCATCACTGATATGGTGGAATTTTCTTTTCAACTGTTCATTTAGTGTTAAATGGAAGGAGCCTCCAGTGTCAGCGCGGTGTCAGGGTCAGGGAGGTTGACATTTCTCTGCAACACAGCAAGCTGCCTTTTTAGACATGCTGTTTATTCTTGCATAAACAATTTGTAACATGTTGCAGTTAAACTTCAAGATGAAAATACGAATGGCGTTCGAGTCAAACCGGGACTTGTGATGAAATTTCTGGTGGATGAAGACACAAGACTTCAAGCACAGTACGGTGAGACACTAAGCTGCAGTAAGACATTTGAATGGTGCAAACCTTTTTAAGGAGGCCGCATACCTGTGAGTGACGGATAAATTGTCAACAACCTGCAGAAGAGACGCGTCTGTCTGTGTGAACTGTACTTGCACATTACAGGAACTCGACTGGGAGTTATTGCCACGTCCCACATACAGTCCTGAACTCACTACAAGACATTTCCACATGTTTGGACTATTAAAGGAGTTCCTGGGAGGCCGGGGTTTCAGACGTGAATCAGACAGACAGTCCGATAATGGCTCCGGCGTACTGAGAAAACTTTCTACCTCGAGCGTATCCAAGCACTAGTGAATCGTTTTAACTCGCGTGACTGGGACCTGTCATTGTGCACAAGCCAAAGTCCCGGTTTGACTTGAACGTCCCTCGTAATCAACCTAAGGCTAGTAGAACAGAAATGCTGATTCATCATCACACCACAAGCCTGTATGAACTTGTCCATACGATGTTCCGCCTCCGCCGGTTTTGAGAGAAATGTCTGTGCGGCTCATCAGCAGGAGACGTCTAATGAAATTCATAATTAAATGTTGACTTTTAGACTGACTCACAGCCTGAAAGTCAAAGTTTTAGTTTGTTTTAATTTGTTGTTGAAATAAAGCTGAAGCGTGAAACATCGTCTCTCACTTGGGTCATCGTGTTACGAACGTGAATAATTATAGCATCTGAACCCACGCGCTTCCCACATCAAAGATGAGAAAAGGTTCAAAAGTTTACAGCCCCTTCACTTAGGTGAGCGGAAAGAATGAAGCCAGTGTCACATTTACAGCAGTGAGAATGTATTTAAGGTATTTTAATAATTGTAATTTGTCATAATAATAATAATTGTAAAAACTTTTTTTAATGAGTTTACAATCAAATGAGTTTAAAATTTTATTAATGAGTATAAAATCAATCAGATTTACGGATATTTTAAGCACTAACAGGTTTTCTTCTAGGGTTGCCGTGTCTCTTGGTGTCACCTGGGACCAGATTCCCAGCCTGTGTTGTAGAAAAGCTGTCTCTCACCATGATGCTACCACCACCACGCTTTATTCATGAGGAGTGTTGGGATTCCTGCCTGGGAACATTTTCCTACATGTCTGATGATTCTCCAAACAGAATTCCATACTTTTCTTTTCCAATTCAACAACATACATAGGTTTGGCCAAGACATTGTATTCGTGCTGATAACATTTTCTTTATACATATAATATGGAAAATGGGTGTGGCCAATGAAGCTACTTCTGAAGTTTCCCTTAAATATCAAGTTTCTAACTTCAGCCGCTTTGGAGAGATGATTTTATTTGATGGACATGTTTCGGCGTTATACTGTCTCAAATCAAACAATAAATGCAAATTATTCATGTTTCTTTATGAGTATTTGATAGTAAAATTCGTGTAAGCTTCTGGAAGCACATGACCTGTAAAATAAAGCATTTTATACAATGAAGGATTTGTCCTCCAAAAATCCGTAGTGTCCGTAACCATGTCAAATTCATGTGGCAGAAGCTTAACAGTTTTGCATTTTAGAATAATACACTTTTTTCACGTGGAATCTACATCGGCCAAGTTTCATCTGAATGACAGTTAAGATCGTTGAAAGATTTGAATTAAAAAAAGTTCCGGATTCTAAAACATCAAAGGGCCTGAAACTGTATTTAACAAATGTGTTTCTTTTTATCTGATAAAAATATAAACGTGTATGTATATTTACAAAAAAGACTAAGCATGGATCGGGAGATAAGAATCATTACGTATTATGAAAAATAACGTTATATGACCCTGTCTGAAAATTCACTTTTTCATCCAGGTGAGACACTTTTTAGCACCGATACCATGTTTTGTTTTTCCCCGTTGGAACTTTTGCTCAGGTAGAAATGTAAAAAGGAAGACTTGTACATTTACTTGAGTAATATTTGCCCTAGGATACCTCTACTTTTACTTCCACCACTATGTGTTTCCAATTTTTCAGCCTTATGAACTACTTTGTGTAACAGGGTAAAAAGTTACGCAAAGTCTTTCAACCTTCTTTGACTGAAAAAAAAAAATCAATCAACTGTCCTTAGACATACATCTAAATCCAAGAAGAAGTATTTATTATGTCTGTAGTAATCATGCATGCACACGAATAACACACACACACACACACACACACACACACGTGCATGCACACACTGCAGATAGAGAACAAACTAAGCGACAGTTTAGCGTCATTGTTTTCTGTATAACAAACCATTTGAAATTACTCATTCTTTCCAAGCTGTCCACTTTTTCATCTAGAGCCTCGCACCGTGATAACCTTCTCAGAAGCCCCCGCCCACCCGCTTTCCGTTCCATCGTCCTGTCTGCTTCAACATCGAGACCTTTTTACTTCTGGTTTCCTATCCTAGATTTATTACATCATCGGGTGTCGCGGTGCAGAATCAGTGTTTGTGCTAGAAACTCAGTAAGCATTGCCTTTTTTCTTCTTCTTCTTCTTCTTCTTCTTCTTCTTCTTCTTCCTCCTCCTCTCTCTCTTTTTCTCTTTTCTTTCTTTTTAAACCGGTGGCCTGTGAAAGGGTCTGGCAGGTAAACGATGTGCTGACCTCCTGTCACTTGTTTACCTGGTTGCGATGACCTGGGAGTCTGGAGAACTGCCATTCGTATCGACCGTGTCTTTTAACCTGTTTGTCTCTCTCTCTCTCTCTCTCTTGTTTTTAGGAGGAGAAAAAGTGTGGGGGGGGGGGGGGGTAAAGAGAGAGGGAGACAGAGAGCAGTGATGCAGAGAGAGACAGGAGTTTAGATCGGAGACACGATGCAGGGAAATCATCAGTGATCAAGTTGATTAAGATTCGTCTGGAAACAGGTGCAGGATAATTATTTCTCCTTTTCTAGTCCGTTTTAAGAATCAGATCTGTAATATCGTACCTGTTTGTGTGAATGCATGTTGCTGTCTGTCTGTTTACTAGAAAACCAGAACAAGTTTAGCATAGAACAAGAAAAACAAGCTGCACTTTAAGGTCTGGAATTGAATTGAAGTCTAATATATTTAGGGAAAAAACATCAGACATTGTGTGTGTGTGTGTGTTTGGTGTGTGTGTGTGTGTGTTTGAAGGAGGAGCTCAGCCGGAAGTGAGAGAGGAGGGAGGGAGGGAGTGAGAGAGTGAGACTGAGAGAGGTTAAGTAGAAAAGAAAAGAAAAAAAAAAAAACCTCAGAGCATATTGCTCTGAAAGTCATGCCAGTTGTCTTGTCTATGTGTGTGCGTACATGTGCGTGTTTCCACGGCGATGTCTGGAGAGCAGGCTCGTACTGAAGCTCTGGCCGGTGCCAAGCAGCGACGCAGGAGCGAGCTAGAAGGCTATTCGGCTTCCCTGGCTTCCCTCAAGCTCTCGCCCATGTACCCGGAGGAGGAGCAGCGTGCCTCAGGGGGCATGTCCTCCACCGCTCACTACCTAGACGGGACGTTCGACTACACCGGCAACCCCCCGAACCCGTCAGTGGACTACTACCCCACTGCGGCCCCGGATCTTCAGGTGGCCCCGGAGCCTCAGGAGGAGAACCTGCAGCCCCTGGGCGCTAACGGCCCCACCAGCCCCATGGTGTTCGTCTCTTCGAGCCCGCAGCTCTCGCCCTTCCTCAGCCATCCTCCCGCGGGACAGCACGTGACTCAGCAGGTCCCGTACTACCTGGAACCGTCAGGAACCTCCGTCTACAGGTCAGGCTGGCTTTGAGGGGAAACTTTATAGTCGTCACGTTCCAAACCTGGTACTAAATTGTTAAACTTTATACGAGTGAAGGGTTCGAAGGGAGGGGAATAAAAACACTCCAGTTTTAACATCGCAAACTTCTTTCAGTGTTTTTTAAACAGTGATAAATGGAACAAGATTCTGATGTGTAGGATTTTTCTCTTTTGAAGACAAATCAAAGATAAATAGTATAAAAAGTACAGGTCTGGTTATTTTACGAATATTCTGCTCTGATTTTAGTTTGCAATATCATGATCATGATGTTCCTCGAGCGTTCCTTCTTTCCTTGAAGCACGTGTCCGGAGCAGGCACACACTGATGGATATGATCTATGTTAGCCTGCGGGTTCAGCCCGAGTGCACGCTGTCACTAAAGCAGGAAAGGTGGACGTACAGTACCAAACGCTCCAGATACTCAGAAATCCTTCGAAACGTTCTGCTTTTCACACAAGGTGAATTGAAGTTTTTAATAAAAGGATTTGTATTAACCTAAGAGGATTTTCACCACAGTGGTTGTTATTTTTCCTTTTTATATTAACCTGGAACTGACTTGCACTCTCATGTCACCCGTACTGTACACACACACACACTTTGTTCTAGTCCCCCCGCAGGTACTGAACATTCTGCGTTAGGAGTTTAAGGGGTTAGTGCAGGTTCGGTGCTTCAGTAAGACCTCGGACTGCTGAGTTCGGATCCCAGCACTGCTCAGATTTATAAAAGAGTGAAATGTACTAATGTTGTTTTGGGACAGCTGTCGGGCAAATGCCATAAATGTAAATGGTGAAGAGTAAAATGCGTCCAAATGACGAATCATAATACGAAATTCTAGGATTTCAATTTTTTATTTTTTTTTTTTAATAGGAAGTTGCTGATACTCGGTTATTTCTACACATACATACATACTTTTTTTTTTTTTTAATGAAGCCTGATTTCAGTTAGCTAGAATTACATACTGTTCCTCAATTCATAATGTCAATCATTTTACTCTTATCGCAATTAGTAAATGATCTTATGCTGAATATCTAAACTGAAGGCTTAAAATGATGCAAAGTGCATTCAAATAACCAAAGCAAGATTTTTTTTGTTGTATTGTTATTGTTATATTTATTACTTTTAACCTAAAGATATAAAGTAAGATTTAGCATCTAAAGCATCTAAATATGTTTCACTAGCATTAATACACTCCCTGTTCGGTAATCGGAGAAATGTGAAAAGTAGATGGGATAAAGATGAAGTTTTGTCCTAAAACGACTCCAGCGTGTTAAAATTCACTTGTACCACTTCAGCGCTGTTATTTCAGCCAAAGTGAAAATATGAACTGATCCCAGTAAAAATATTCAGTTTGTCTTTTCTAATTAATATCTATTGGTGCAGGTGTTTGTTTACATCGAGGCAGTAGCGCATTAGTAGCTTATTATAAAGTAGATTATTAAATCCGGCACTTAACTGTTCATAACATCGCAATATTTACTCAATATTTAGATTTCACTTATGGTGCAGGTTAAACTTTTTGCCACCAAGTTGGATGGAAGTGTAGCGTTGTCCAAGATGTCTCGGTATGCTGAATTATTCAGATTAACAGGTTTGGCTAAATCCGTTTGTCAGTATGGTGTAGCTTAGCTGGCTCTCTAGCCAAAGAGACGTTAATCAAGTAACATTGACAAAAAAAACGAAATGGCTGCCTGCCATCCAAACATCATGTCCATTGATGCAGAGTTAAGCAGTGAACAGGTACAGTCATCACACGCGGTGCTGCTCACTACTCAGTCATCATTATCAGATAACGCTAGCGTTTCTTGTTCCGGCGGCGCGAGGTTAAATCAGCGCGGCTATGTGAGCTCTGGTTATGGTATCAAAAGGATTCAATTTGAACTCTTAAAAAATTCGGCTTCTAACCATTTTTACGGAGCCCTGCTACACTTCTTACGCATTCTTCTTAATAAAATATATAATCATTATCCTTAAAAGCTTCCACTTGGTTGTCGTTGGACGTATCAACTTTACTTAAGGTACTGAATGATTTGCTTCGTGTTGAACAGCTTCGTTTTTTGTAAATATACATACACATTTATATATTTATCAGATAAAAA
This sequence comes from Clarias macrocephalus, assembly GCA_011419295.1. Classification (NCBI taxonomy): domain Eukaryota; kingdom Metazoa; phylum Chordata; class Actinopteri; order Siluriformes; family Clariidae; genus Clarias; species Clarias macrocephalus. Next base: position 24,910 of record JAAGKR010002663.1, on the reverse strand, counting down.
GAAACACGTTTGTTAAATACAGTTTCAGGCCCTTTGATGTTTTAGAATCCGGAACTTTTTTGAATTCAAATCTTTCAACAATCTTAACTGTCATTCAGATGAAACTTGGCCGATGTAGATTTCACATTCTAAAATGCAATTGTAAATTTTTAGGATATTACAACATGGATTTGACATGGTTACGGACACTACAGATTTATTTGCTAAATAAAAGCAGTTTAAGCCACGATTTTTACAGCTCATATGCTTCTGGAAAATGGCCATTTTTGGGGCAATATCTCCAGTCAGATTTGGTCACGTTAATGTTGCATAAACTTCAGAAGTAGCTTCTTTGGTCACACACATTTTCCGTATTATATGTAAAACATAAAAAAAGTAAAAATAAAAATAAGCACCAACACTGTGTTTTGGCTGTATGTCAGCAACTGGACATGTGTGTGTGTGTGTGTGTGTGTGTGTGTGTGTGTGTGTGTGTGTGTGTGTGTGTTTAGTTATGTTTATCACCTTTTGTTCACCTTTTGTTCACCTTTCCTCTTATTAATCATGTATTTAATCAGCGGCAGTGTGAGGTTTCATAATTAATGACAAAACTCTGTGCTGCCTGTTATAGACGGCTGACTCATTTCTGTTCCTCTTCCTGATTTAAGGCTTAACATTTTGACCTTCTAACCTTTCACTCTCTCATCTAACACATCTATTTCTGCTGGTCTCCCTCAACTGTGCTTCAAAAATACTTTTTAAAAAAGCAACACGTTAGTGATGTTTTTCTCACTCCGGTGGACATCCTGTGAGGGTGAAGAGCTCAGACGCAGCCCGTGTGCTTTAAAACCTTGAGAAAAGTACAATATGTGAGAATAACATATTAGGGGTGTGTGTGTGTGTGTGTGTGTGTGTGTGTGTGTGTGCGCGCTGGGATTATCACTTCCTGTCTGAGCAGAGAGAGGAGATGTCCTACGATAAGCATGCTTACTAGGAATTCTGAGAATTTTTTTTTCACTTCATGTTATTTTATTGTAGCCTGTATAAAAAAATATTTTATAGAACTGGGAAGAAAAAAAATCATTTCAGTGATGCATCACAAGTCTTTGGTTTGGTAATTCATGTATCACCACACTGACTTGAAAAAACAACTTTTTTAGAAATCTATTTTTAAAGGATGCATTTTTGCATTTGAGGTGCATTCCTCTATAATCCTACAGGTGGCGCTATTCACACGTTTGCACTACGCAATGTGTGCTTATTTTTAAAGTTTGTTTAGAATTGTGATGAAATCTGTGGAACAAATGTAATATTGAATCAGGGTATTTATAAAATTGCAAAACTTCTGTCGCAAAATCAACAAAACTTAAAAAAAAAAAACTTAAATCATCAAAAAAAATTAACAAATCAAATCGACATATAGGTATCATGATCATATTGTATCGGGTGATCCCGGGTGATTCCCATCCCTAGTAATTTATATTGTTCTTTCATTTCACTGCGCACATTCGTATATGCATTTACATGTTATTAACTTTTTATTTTTCATTAAATTTTCTAATTTCATTTTTGACGACTTTTAGGATGTAACTTTTATCTATAAAGTACATTTATATACATAAAAGAATTTTTATATAAAAAATCTGAATGATTTTAAATTTTTTAGGATTAAATTGTTTTAAATAGTCAATTAATGGAATGTTTTTATAATTTTTTTATTTATTTGTTTGTTTGTAATGTGTCTTGACCATAGAATTCTAACATAAATTTAGTAGTTTGTGTAAAGCAAAGCTAAATGCCTTATTCTTTTAACATTTTTTTTTTAGTTTTTGCATTATTTTTATTTGTTTTTTTTTAATTCCCTTTATCCTGTAGAATTAAAAAGTTAAGATTTTAAAAGTTCCTCTTTATTGATTTGGGTCTGAAACGCGACGGTGGTCCAGCCCATGACGGATCCCAGAATTCTGTATAAAACAAACATTTACTTAGACCAGAAGTGGAGGTTAAAGTTGAACCGGATCCCGTGTGACCCTGTCAAGAAAGCAATCCTGTCCACGAAGCTTTATAGAGCGTTTATATAATATACAATAATAGCTGTTCCTGGATTATCCTCAACTGGCCGTTTTAATAGGAACAGCCGGAGCTCTCCACAGTTGTTACCAATCAGAAGGTCAGGTCCAAAGTGTAGGGGCCTTGAGCAAAGCATCTTCATTTCTTAACACCAATCGGCAATAACATCAACACCACTGTCAGCTGAACTGAGCAACATCCATCACCACCTACAGAATACACACACCAGGCTCACCCATGCCCTCAGGGATCAGCACCGGACAAACAAGTCCAATCCTCAGAGGTTGATGATGCCCGTTGGTGTATTTGTGACAATTAAATGCTTTCTTCTTCTTCTTCTTCTTCTTCTTCGTCCATCATAACGCACTAAAAGTTTTAAAGTATTTTTAAACTGGTTCCATCAAACTGAACAATGATTCCAGTCACCAGATCTGAAACCTGAAGCTGGAAAATCTGCAGCAAAACCCTCGAAAGCATCTCAAACCAATGTTTCCAACACCTTGTGAAATCCAAACGAATGCCATGTGAAGAATCAGTGCTCTGAGAGGCAAAGGATTGTTATGGTGTTCCTAATAAATTGCCTATATATATATATATACATTTTAATTCCCACACATAGTAAACAAACTGAACAAATACAGCATGCAGAGTTTAGGCTCGCTTTGATGATTTATGCAGAAACCATCTAACAGTAGAGTAAAACTAATTGAATATCGGTGACCTTTAGTTCCTGTTGGTTTCTTTTGAGCACAGCTGGATTCTTATTTATAATATATAAAAATAATAAATAATATAACTCTGATATAATATGTATATAATAATAATAATAATAATAATAGCTGTAAGCAGGACAGAATTAGCACTACAGTTCCTTTGGTTCCACAGTGATTTGTGTCTTGTATATCTTCTCAAGGCTGATGTTTTCATGAGCGCTTTCAATAAAACTGCAAACTCAAGTTTGAAAGGACTTAACACCTATTGCTGATCTTAATCCCACTTACCGAGTTCAAGATCAATATTCTCAGACACTTTCTGACTCGTTCCCCTGACACCGTCTCAGGTTCTGATGAAAATGAACCGTCTGGGATTTAATGGAAACCCATTGAAAAATTCCTCTTTCCTTTTTTAATTCCTTTTTAATAGATTGCAGTTCTGACTTACTTTTCTCATCGTCTTAGAATGTGGAGCAAGTTATGAGCTTCTAAACAGCCTATTTTGATTGGGTGGCAGAAGCTTTGACCTTGGGTCTATAGTATATACAGTATATTGTCTATCGTATGCCTGTTTATCATTTATCATGTAAAGTCCTGATCATTGTTAGAAAGCTTGTGTCCTCTGCAGTTTCTGGGTCAAATGACTTTAATTTTATTTTGTCATGTATTTTAAAACGTTTAAATGGAAGCTTAGACTCTATTTCTAACGTTGGCGAAATACTATCAAGATTGTCACAAATTTCTGTATGTAATGTATAAAGTGTACTCTATGTTGTTAGAGAATATTTTTACTCCATTCAGACGGAATTTAGAGAAACTTAGTCTTTAATACTGATATAATTTTGTGAGTATTAATAATATCTTAAGATACAGTTTCAACAGAAATCATAAAGAAACCTAAACTGAACTAAATGCCATGTTGTAAAGTAAATTTCTTTGTCCTAAGGGGATGCTGTCTTTTGCACCTTTACAGCTGACTTTTAAAAAGTGCACATTTCAAAAGTACACATTTATTGCAATATAAACGTAATCTGAATGATTATTTTGCTGCAGCACAAAATAAATGATTAATGGTGACGTGTCTTGATGTTCGATTATTTTAGCTCTACTTTTATTACAGTGTAATGCGTTTTAATCAGGTCATATTTATTAATTACTCTATTACCTACTGTATATAGTAATTCTTTTGTCTTCATTTATTTTTCAACCACAGGTCCAGTGTTTTAGCCAGTGCAGGGTCACGTGTGGAGCTGTGCAGCGCCACCGGCAGGCAGGACGTGTACACCGCAGTGGGGGCCTCGAGACCGGCGGGAGGTTCGGGCACCTCAGGAGCGATCGGGTTGGTGAAGGAGATCCGCTACTGCGCGGTGTGCAGCGACTACGCCTCGGGTTACCACTATGGAGTCTGGTCCTGCGAGGGCTGCAAGGCATTCTTCAAACGTAGCATACAAGGTAATCTCATCACCTACACCATAAATCACCCAGACCTTAAAAAAACATCTAACTCAAGGTAAGACCCAGTGAGAAACAGGTGCAAGTGAGTTTGTGAAGTTACCATAAATGATTCTTCGGCCATCCAGAGCAATAATATATCTATATATATATATATATATATAAAGAAAAAAATAAAAAGA